>JACGDI010005395.1:646417-666149 GCA_014898725.1 Jacaranda copaia
TGGAATGACATTTATACCCTCCAAAATATTGTGGTTTTTTGCTCAATATTTTTAATTATGAAAAAATAGTCTATTTGGTTGGTGAAATTCAATAATAATGTATTGTTTTCTAATTTATCTAACCTTCTCCAAATTAGTATTGAGTCAAATATATTCTATACCATAATATATAGTAAGAATATTCATGGATTGCAATTGCTTGTTTTTAACCAAATACCAATTTTGATAATTTTGAATTATTTTTTCAAAATAAAGCATACATTAATGGCTAGTTTGGTTGGATTTTTAAATTATCTCATGATAATTTATCATGTGGTAATTTGTGATATTATTTTATCATTATAATATAGTTTAGTTAGGACAATAAATAAACCCATGAGAGTGGTAGGTTAATTTATCATGAAAATTGCATATATAAACACAAGATTTTGGTATTAATGTGGGCCTGAGTGTTTATTATTACTCCAATCAAACGAATGAAAACGTAGGATAAAAAATATTATATCCCATTTGATCACCCTAGCCAAATTAACTGATATGAGATAGTCCAGCAGGCTTAACCCGGTAACTCTCAACCAGGCAATAAACATGGTGGGAGATAGCCCAATTGCTTGCTATGCCCAACTGGTTGTGGGCGGACCATATTATCGACAAGGTCTTGACCTCACTTACTTCATCTGTCAATGCGAATACCGGCATTCGCCTTTGTTGACTATAGTATAGTAGATCATCGCCAAGGATGTGTTGTTCATCATTCAACTAGGGAGACTTGAACACAACGGAGTTATACCTTGTAGACCAGAGTCTATAAAGGCGTTCCATAGAAGTATTTATATTGATTGGTGAGGTCGAACATACATAATCGCTTCCTTACTGTATTAAAAGCCCTAACAGGCAGCCTGCATCTGCATTAATGGTGCATGCCACCACTAACACCACCTACTCTGTTGCGCTTGGCTAGTGCACGCCTTCAGTGTACCACTTTATCTTGAGGAGTTAGAGATGATGCCACTAGGAACAGTATAGAAAATGGAGAAGATTTAAAGATCCTCAAGTAAGGATAAAAGCCTCTTCTATGCAACAAGGGCATTAGAGACATCTCAGCTACACATGAAAAGCTATAAATACCTCACTCTTAGCCTTTAGCAAGGTATGTACACTATTGTCCAAAACCCTCATTTTAGTGCTTAGCCTTCTAATCGATTATATTAACTTGAGTATTGGAATGCCTTAGTCAAGGGTCCCCCAACTAACCTGACGTTTGTTATTGGTTGCGTACTTTATCCAATTACATCACCAAACACTTGTATCGACATGCCACTTGGTCGATTAGACTGGACTTTAGCCCAATATTCCCCTAAACAGTTCACACGTTCATCACTAGCCTTAAAAGAATAATAAAGTCGATGGATGAAAATCAAGACTTCATCACAAAATTTATAATTAATTTAAAAATAAACAATAAAAAAAGTATGTGATATGGGATAACCCAGTAGGCCCAATAGGCCCAAGATCAAATGAGACAGCCCAGGAGGCAAAACAGTAAATCTGTTTGGTCGACCGGTATCGACCTCACTTGGTAAGGTCTGTGGTTAACCCGTATTGATCTCAGGACCACTCCAGAAGTTCGAATATTCGAATCTAGTTTACATGTATCAACGTCAAGACCCACTTCGGTGTTGACTCGAATCCCTGCCATCTTTATTAGTCTGATAGGCTGCATGCCTCCACATTAATAACCCGTAACAGCCGGTATAGCCGCTGCCACCAATTCTGACAACTCTGCTAACCCTGCCACCAACTTTGGTATAGACGTGCCTCCATTGGCACTGTTCATCTGGAGAAACAAGAGATTTAGCCACCTGAAATAGTACCAAAATCTGAACATGGAATGACCACCAACCACCTGGCAAAGACAAAAGTCAGTACACCTGATAAGGGTATTAGGGTCAAATCACATCTACAAAAGGCTATAAATACTTCAGACTCAAATACCTTCAAGGTAACGCCCAATACACTATGGGCCTTACATTCTTTGTATCCTATTCGATCTTGTCACCTCGATTAGAACTAACTTGAGTATCGGAGTGCCTTAGCCGGGGGCACCTCTGCTAGTTTAATGTGTGTTGTGGTTGCAGATCTCAAACCCCAAGATATATACAACCCTGAGTACTCGACCTCCCTGATCGATTTACCCATAGCAATCCTCTTTTTCTCTATACGCAACTTTTAGCAGCATTAGTATGGTACATATGTTAACACATCAATCAAATATTAGTGAAAAATATAGATTGAAAGATTAGGTTTCAAAGACTTCTTATGTTTAAATGCCTATAAATACTATATAAGGCAAAATATATAGAAAATTACAACACAAGTTAAAAGGTGAAAAACAAAAAGTTTTATATAATCCACTAAAGGAATTTTGTTTGAGTAAATTAACTTGAAATATTAAAGAGAAAAGTACATATAATTCATTTGAAGATTGAATTATATTTTTAAAGTAGGTATCATCTATATCTATTAAAAAATAAATTAATAAATTTACTTTAATAAATTATAAATAATATTTAATATGCTTTTTTTTTTTTTTGTATCACAACGAAAAGTGAATGCTGGCAGTAAGCAGTCCATAATAGCCAACCCACTGGCAATAATAGGAAAAATAAAAGATGTAATTAAATTCGGGGTATATTTGGCAATTCGTAGCCGTAGACAGTACAATTTTTATGGTTTGGGCGGGACCAGATATAAATCTGGGCGTTGTCAAATCCAGGCTGGAAAGCCGCGTCTTTAGTCTAGTTCAAAATATACAGTAATAAGAAGTGCACATTTTCTCTTAAAAAAAAGTAAGTGCACATTAATTTCCCTATGAAGTTAAACAGCTTAAAATCCCATTGACTAATTTCCCTAGATTTTTAAGTTATTTTATAGTTATTTATTATATAATTTGTGTGATATTTTTATCATTATCTTATAATTTAATTGACATAATAAATAAATTTATGTAGGGTTATTAGTTAATTTATTTTGAGAATTATACATATAAATAAGGACTTTTAGTATCCATACAGGTTTGAGTATTTATTATCACTCTAATCAAATTAATGATAAAGTAAAATAAAAATATTGTATCCCGCGTTATCATCCCCAACCAAACTAGCCCCATATCAATTATATTCATTTTTCCGATAAAAAAATTAGCGGCCATTTGGTTTTATTTTCATTTACACTTTTCATTTAATTATTTTTAAAATTTAAAAAGATAGCTAGTGAAAATAAGTTAAAAATAAGTTTGTATTTGAATATATTTGTTTGGAAAAGTAATAATTATATTGGGTTTAATAGATTATAGGTAGAGAGAGAGAAAAAAAATGAAATAAAGAGAAAATATATATTATTAGAGAATATATTTTAAAAATAAAAATAAAAATAATGTTTGATGAAAATATATAAAAAGTAATGTATCTCATTTAGTAATCAAGCGCTTGGAAATCATCCTTTATCTCATTTAAAGATATTGGCATTTAAATTTTGCTACTCATTTTTTAGTAAAATTAAAAGATATTTCAATGTTAAAAATCTAACTGTTAGTTTATTTGAAAGTTCCCTCTCTCTCTCTCTCTCTTGTAAATAAATTTGGATCATATTATTTTATCCTTAAGTGTTAATTAGTAAACTTAAGAATTTTAAGGTCTTGTAAATTATTGAATTTGAACCATGTTACCATGTCATTTATGAATGGACATTTGGGTGCTTATGGAGATATTATTTTAAGTGAGTCTTAATGAATAAATCAATAAATTATGTCACTAATTTGTATTTAAAAAAATAGTTGGTAGCACTATTTACTGGACTCCACATGGCATGGGCCGCAGGCAACTGAGTGTAACTGGGGAATGCGAAATTTTTATGACCAGGCCCACTCTATAAAAGATTTCTTTTGGTCCTATATCGTCTGAAATTCAGCAATAAACAACAAGCCCATTTGATCCGGCCTGAAATTCTGGTGCCCAATTGATAGAAGAGATTATAGTGATGGGTCGAGCCAAAATTGACACTGAACCTGTATTGTTCAAATGATTGGATCCAATTATTATTCTATAATTGAAGGTGATATTGTAGTATAGCCAAATCAATTAAAAAACACATGAATGATTTTGTCTCTCATTTTAAGACAGGCAAATAAAGGCAACAATGAAATTTAAAAAAATAGTCTTTCTCAATCTTTTAAATCAAACAAGAATATAAGATTATGGAATTTATAATCCGAACTATAGTATTCAATATCAAATAGATATATTAATCCATTTGAATAACTCCAATCTTATTAAACCATGATTAAGTAAGATTAATAGTTTTTAGCATCAAATGCAACTTTATACTATTATCTTATTTATTATATTCAATAATTTATAATTTGTTTGAATACACATACAATTGGTTAATATGAAATCTCCAATCCCAGATGGGTTAGGTAGCATCTCTATCCTAATATATATATATATATATATAGAGGGAGAGAGAGAGAGAGATACTTTTCAAGATGAAAAGATTGGAACTCAATAGTTGCCTATAATCCTATTTACATATATATATGATATTTTATTCTGCAAATATGGTTGGAACTCAATAATTTCCTATCTACAGGCTAATTACAATTATTTTATAAATATAAAACTTTTGCTGAATGCTCAATTAATCCAATGACACAATTCTCACAATTATATATTTTACGCTCAAATCTCATCAAATATGCTCTCGTCACTCTTTATCTCAACATCAAATATAGCGTGGACCAAAATTTCCCATAAACAACATGAATAATTTTTATTGGTAACATTTTTTTTTCCATCCTACTCTAACAGACAAGATGTTGAGATGAAGGACATCATATTGATAAAAAAAACATTAAACAAAACCAACCTGTTGTCTTTAAACATGAAAACATTATTCTATTTGAAATGTCAGCAACTCAGCTGAAAATTTGCCATATTTATAACATATTCTTTTCAATAAAATTAACGCAACAAAAGAGAAAGCACAAAATCAGACGTACGCATGTCACGGGTTTGCACCCATGACTTGAAAACTACCACCACCACCACCACAAGCAGACAATTTGCACACGTATTATATATTTCCGCGCAGACAAATCAAAAAAACAGCTATTAATGTTTCTGTGTATGAACTGTTTATTACTTTAATTTTGCGTCTTGTCTGATAGCGTGCGGTTGGAGCAAGCTGTGTTTTACTTGTGAGTACATGCGGCTTTCGTGCGAAAGGAGAATGGGCTCGATCTCCAGGGTACTTCCCAATTCCCGAGGTGTAATTACGATCAGGTTAGTTGGGCACTGTCGCCAAAATAGTGAAATTTTTGAATGCACAAATTATCTGGATTCAATATGTTTAATTCGAACTAAAACTAATTATTGTTTTTATAATCTCCTTCTCCTTCTCACATTACAAGCATAACCTGCTTGAATTATAGCATTAAGTGCAAATAAGCTAGCTCTCCTCGGACAACTATGGACTTGTTTGTTTACATTTTGGGACGTTTTGGTGAAATATTTTGCAAGAATAATTTTTGAGAAGTAAGGTTAAGAAATGTAATGATTTTTGTAATTGTATTTTGAATAGTAAGTAAAAAATGTCTTGAGAAAAAATTGTCTGTATAGCAGTGTTTTAGGTGAGATATATTTTACAATAAATATCACATCAGTTATTTTTTTGATTGAGTTGTTGGGATGAAATAGATATTTTGATATTATCTATAAATATATATATATATATATATATTGTGTGATTGATGAATGTATATATATGTATTTGTAATGATAAATTAAGGGTAGGTTATTGCAAAATGAATTTTAGGGTCAATTTTTAAGGGAGTTTTAAGGATTATTCTGTGTGTCTTGAAAAGTAATATTGAAAAATGTGATGATTTTTTTACTCGAGTTTGTAAATAAGGCCAATATTGTCATACAAGCTGTCAATGAGTCAATTAATTTAATAATATTGTCCTCGTATTTAAATATATAATTTATAAATTTTAATTTTAAGTTATCCTTAATATGCACATATATGTAAATAAATTAAAAATAAAAATCCTTCAATCTAATTACTTCCTAAGGGCATCTGAGAAATGGGCTTGTCTCTCAATGCCCAATGCTTCTCCTTGTGAGAGAAGAAATAACAGGAACAGTTAAAGCACGGCTCACATCAATTTGATTAGTTTGTCGATGGATAGGGACCATCACGCTGCCTAATTACATGCCCTAAAATATCTATATAAAAATATTCTATTTTTTTTACCCTTTCTTAAAATACCTAAAATTATAAGACTCTGGTACTATCTTATTATATCTAACCAAAGATCCATTAAATTTAATTTATTGAACTTATGATTTTAATGCATAGACTAATTCTATTATTGTATACTAAAAATATTATTTGATATATGATACAAAATATATATTTTCTATATTTAACTTAATTAAGTTAATTTTCATTTATAGTATGATTAAAATTATAAATAAAAAGTTTTACATATAAGTTTAGGTACCAAGTTGTATTTGATTATTTCAGCGTTTGAAAAATCGGACCGCTCATTGAATCAGAAAACTTAACGGTTCACGGTTCACTAGTTCAACCGTCGGTTGGATCGTAGTTGAACCATAATTGAACTGTAACGTCATAATTATGAAATATATATTATTTAAAAATTAATAAAATACTCAAATATAAAACATAAAGAGCTTAAAGGATATTGTCTAATATTACAATCCAAATTTCACAATTCATATTATAAAGAACTGCAATAATTTAAATATATCAAGCCTAAAGTTTAAAATTGAGAGTGTGTAAGTTAATTCTAAATTATAAAATCTAAATTAAGTTTTATTTTTACTTTTAGATAACTTATGAAGTGTACCTTAACCTTAAAACTTTGTATTTAGATAAAAAAAATTAAAAAAAGTAATTTTATTAAAAATTAAATAAAAAACCCAGTCTGGTTCAACGGTCCGACCAGTTTGAACGATTTTTATAAAATATGACATTTTTTTATTTTTTCAATTTTTTGAGAAAATCGGACTGGTTCACCGGCCGATTGATGGTCCAACCGGCCATTTTAGTCCGATTTTTTAAATAGTGAATTATTTTATAATTTGATTTGTAATTAACAGAATTAAATTTTATCTAGCCAGTTGAAGTTTGGTACAAAATGAACTACAAAAAAAGATATATTTTATATTTAATTTAATGTAATCATTAAATTTCATTTAATTTATTTTTATTTTGACTATAATGAAAATTATATATAAACAATTTTAGAAATTTTATATATAAAAATTTTATCATTAGTATAGATTCAATTTTGGCATAGATTATTTTTAAATTAGTAGATTAAATTTAAAAATAAAGTAATGAGTAATTTTTTGGCATAGGTACATGGGTGATATACTAACATTTGGATAATGACCCTACTAATACCCTTTTCATTTTCTTTAATGAGTATGAGTATGGGTATGGGATGACTTTTTGGACTTGGGTAGAGTAATACCTTATTATTTGACAAGCCTAAATTCAATTATTCATAAATTGAACGAGTTCAAATTTTGAGTTTTAGCATTTATATCTTTGTCTGACAATGTAAAAATTCATACATAACAAATTGGAAAATATCAAATGATAATAGTGTAGTATATATATTATTAGTCTAATAAGTTTTACTATTTAATTTTTTGGCACAAGCAACATATAATATTCTTTTTAAATTCAACGATTGGATAGTACCCTGTGGGAGTGTTTACGGGTTGGGTTTGAGAGAAAAATTAGTTCGAACTAATTAAATTTAATTAGATTGAATATGGTTGGATTTTATGAAACTGAATATTTAAATTTGAACCAAATCAATTTGATCTACGTTGAGCAATCGGGTCAACTTGTTCATTTTTTTCTCCTTCTTTGTCCTTCTCGTCTTTTTACATAAAATTTATATACGAATTAAATTTTAAAATTTCAATTTCTTGAACTAAATTTAAAGATAGTCAAATACATAAACAAGTTCAATATCTCACATTGACAAAATTAAAATATACTCACATTATGACATCAACACACCACATTAATAAAAATCTAAAATACATATCAAGAATACAAAAATAACTTTATCAAACTCCATTACAATAACACTAGAATTTAAATTGCACATTAAACATAACACAAGAAATATAAGGAAACTAAAAAATTAGAAAGATTGGAAGAGGGAAGGGAAAAAAATATATTTTTTAAAATTTTAATTGGATTTATCAAAGTCAAGCCGGGTTAGGTCGAATATATAGACATGAAATTTGATAATTAAACCAATTATAATTGATTTTGATAAGATTTTACTCAATTAAACTCGATTACTCTTGATCCAAACTAAATCAATTAAATTGATTTGATTTGAATTATCAAATTCATTAGACAAATCTGAACACCCTAGTACATGGCAGAGGCGTGAGTCAAATATTAATTAGAATTTGGAAAGCTGTATGGCGTTACAATACTAATAAACTTAGAAGTTGAAACCTTGTGATTCTTACCATGGCAACTTGCAAGGTTGCCCAAGTTGCCATGTCCAAAGAAGACGAGCTCTTCTCTGTTTTGATGCTTTGCGCATTACTAAGAGAGTGTTCCATAATTCAATAAAAGCTCTCCGTCTACTTGTTGGAATATAGTAATTGGAATTGGAGCATTTTTTTATTTTTATTTTTATCACAAAAGATTTGACTTTTTATCTTTGAAACAAATTTAATGTCACATTTTTTTATTTTTATTTTTTTATCGTAAAAGGTTTGACTTTTTATCTTTGAGACAAATTTGATGTGTCTTGATACTCATATGTTGTTAGTAATCATTCTAAAAAATGGAATGATTATATTGAAAAGGTAATAGTCATATTAATTTATTGAATTATCTTTATATGCTGTGAATGTTTAAGAATGCGGATGAATGTAATTGACAAAATTAATGATTCTTTTTATAGTTATTGAAAAGTTATATAAGAAGGAGAATACAAAGATATAAATTAAGAAATAAAAAAATTAATTTATTTTATCCCAAAAAATATCTATTGTTTTGGGCAAATCAAAACACAAATTAAAAATAAAGTTAAATAGGCTAAGTTAAACTAAATTGCAGCGCAGCTACACATATGGGCTCAAAAATGGATATGCTATCATGTAGGTCCATTAAATAAACTAGCAATATTGATACATCCAATATATTTGTTAAAATTTATTTTTGATATGATTTAATATTTTAATAATTTTAATGTATTTATACAAGTTTTATATAAATAGTAATGATAAAAATATGATAAAATTATAATTGTCAGTTATAAAATAACGGATTAATATTATAAATGATAGTTATTATATAAGTTGTAATTAAAGAAATTTGAAAAAAAAATAAAAATAAAGTGAGAGCATTTAAGTATACTATCAAAAAATATATTAAAAAATGATATGTGCTTTATTAAATGTATAGAATATTGATACTAACAAATCAAACTGGTTTCATTAATAAATAATAAAATTTATTGAACTAATTAATCAAAAGTTGATGCTCGCATCTCGCAAGTCGCAAGTTTCTAAATATTATTTGAATATAATAAATTTTAATCTTGTTTTTTTAATATTCTCTAAATCCCAACTCCTTCCTTGTTAGCCCGTTTACTTCCCTTTCAACTGTTCTCCGCTACTGTCTCTCTCTCTCTCTCTCTCTCTCTCTCTGTGTCACACACACACACGCGGGCGCGGATAACAGACTGTTCCGTCCGGTCCTTATGTCCGACCGCCGAATACTAAGAAACAGCTCCGCCGGCGACTTACCATGTCCCTCCTCCTCCTCTTCCTCCTCTCCCTTCTGCGCTCTGCCCTGTCTCTCTCCATCCCTTTCAGTAAGTCCATCACCACCTATACGTACAATATCCATATCTACAACAACTCACGTACTCTCATTTCTGTTGTTCTTTCCCATTTCTAGCTCACTCATTCTAATTTTTTTTCCCCACAGATTACAGTTTACATGTCGACTGCGGTGGCCTCGTGAACTCCACCGACGCCTTCCACACCACCTGGCAATCCGACCGCTTCTACTCTGGCGGCGCCACCTCCGTCGTCTCCGAGCCTCTCCACTTCCTCCACCAGCAAGAGAAAACGCTCCGCTACTTCCCCATCTCATCCGGAAAGAAGAATTGCTACTCCATCCCCACATCTATCGCCGGAGGCCGTTACTTTCTTCGCATATTTACTGTCTACGATAATTACAATGGAAAGTCGCATTCCCCCTCTTTCGACGTCTCCGTTGAGGGTACTTTAGTCTTTTCCTGGAGATCCCCTTGGCCCGAATCAGTCTCTCGCTCTGGCGCCTACTCGGATCTCTTTTTTTATCACGATGATACAGTAGTAGACCTTTGCTTTTACAGCATTGCCACTGATTCTCCGGTTATAGGGTCTTTGGAATTGACCCAAGTTGACACCAATGCTTACCCCTTTGACTATGCAAAGAATTCCAGTGACTACATTTTGGTTAATTATGGGAGATTTTCCTCCGGTTCGGAGCAATGGGGCCCTGGATTCAGTAATGATACAGATTTGTTCGGCCGGTCGTGGCAGTCTGATGCTGAATTCCGGGTACAATCGGAGTCCATTGCTAACGGGGCTACAATTAAAGCAATTACTGCGATAAAGAATATAGTTAATGTGGAAAAGAGCCCGAATTATTTCCCCGAAAAGCTTTACCAGACCGCACTAACGGCGTTGGGGAACGGGGGTGGAGTGCTAGAGTACGAGTTGCCTGTGGATGCCAAGCTTGATTACTTGCTGTGTTTCCATTTTGCAGAGATTGATGTGAGCGTGACCAAGGCCGGGCAGAGAGTGTTTGATGTGTTTGTGAATGGGGAGAATGTGAGTAGGGTGGATGTGTATAAGGAGGTTGGGGGTTTTGCTGCATATGATTGGAACTGTGTTGTGAAGAATTTGAGTAGTACTACTTTGAGTGTGAGGCTGGAGTCCGTGATAGGCGCTCCCATCATTTGTGGGCTTGAGAATTATGCAATTGTGCCTGTTGATCTCAAGACAGTACCTGATCAGAGTATGTATGTTGTATAATTGTTCGATATTTTTTTTGGGATTATGACTTTGTGATTTTTTTATGATAAACTTGTCAGAGGTGATGTAGGAAAACAATAGATTGATGTTTCTTGCTGAGAGTATAGAGTTACTAAATAGGAAGTCTACTAATTTGAATTTGTTAGTCCTGGATTTACAGGTTGACAGTGTGTTTGCGTGTCTTTCTATATAGGCACACGCATACTTTTTTGTTCTTTTTGGTAATTGACAGTAGAAAATGTCATAGTTTACCTGCACCTTTTTTATTAAGAGGGAAACAAGTAATACAATTGCAATAATTTCATGATGGTGGGCATAATGAAAATTGTTCATTGGTTTAGTAGAGAATGTTTTTGGACGTTTAGTGACAGGATCTTGATTTCTTGATTCATTGTTGTCTGCAAGGTGGTGGAATTTATTATTTCAAATGAAGTTTGCTCTTCTACATCTCCTTTTCACTTAATTTTACTGCAATTATTCTTGTTTCTTCTCATTTCCATGTTATTTGGCTTAGTAAATTTAGGGGATAGTAATGGCGAGAACGGTTACTTTAGTAATCAAGAAATTTAAGGGGAAGATATTTAAAGAAAGTTGAAGCTTGTGAATTCTACTAGTTTGGACAAAATGCAAAATGAACGTTTTGATAGTTTAAGACAAAACTTTTGCAGTTGTTGCTATGAGAGCGCTGAAGGAATCACTTCGTGTGCCCGACAGAATGGGTTGGAATGGAGATCCTTGTGCCCCTACTACATGGGAAGCATGGGAGGGTGTTACATGTCGTCCTACAAAGGATGAATCTGTGCTTGTGGTGTCCCAACTGTAAGTGTTTCTTCTGTCTTGATGTTTATATGTATTCAAAAGATGTAGATGGAATATGTGGAGAAAGTTGCCCTCGCATCTTAAAGCTAGCAATAAAGTTTGTAAGCTCATAATTCTTCGGATCACTACTTGACTTCACTGAGAACTCCTCTCCCAGTGATTATGTATGGTTCATGAAAAAATAATTCAATCTGCTTGCCGACAAAGTATTTTCTTATTGCAAAATCATAGAATTGTTGGTCATGTAATATCTCTTCATCCAAAACCTACTTTACTAACACTGTGTTTTGCTGTGCCTTGGCATTGCTGTATCTAACAGGATTGGGATTTAATGTTTCACTTGGAAAACAAATGTTTTCAGAGTTTTTGGCTTCTTATACCTGTGCATAATCAAGCAACACGGTTTTCTTAGTCCCACTTACTGCATTCGTATTCCTGTCATCTATTTGTTGCATAATTTAAATTCTGTTTGCTCTGTTATCTTCTGTGTTTTGAGTCCTAGTCGAACACTGGTTCTGATTGCCATTTAATCATCTATTTAAATTTTTTGGTAGCACTACTCTAGGTTCTTCTTGTTGTTGTTGGTGTGTGTGTGCTATGTTTGTTTGTTTGTTTGTTTGTTTTCTTTCAATAAATACCACAAATTTTTTTTCCGCAATTACAAAAGCGTTACAGAAACATGATGGTTATAAGTTAATTCCCATATTTTGTTGAAGGAGAACATCTTGTCATACTTTTCATTTATCTTGTTTTCCAGAGATCTTGGGAGCCAAGGGTTGAAGGGCTATATCAGCTATCAAATTAGCCTCTTGACGAACTTGGTAAGCCTGTAAGTATCAGCATTTAGTTTCTTATTTTGTTGTTCGTTCACAAATGAATTGCTGCTCAGATAAAAAGTAATAATTAATTACAGCCTTGAAAAACAGGTAATCAGCTAGACAGAAAGATGAATGAAGTCAAATAAAAGTCGTCTCATGAACTACCTGGCTATGATGACTGACATTCGTAGACTTGTGATTGATATCCTGTATATTTGTGTTTGGTCTGCTGCTAAAATAAATATTTGAACATGCTCTTTTGAGTTTAAGCCTTGAAACAAGGAAATAGATTAGTACTGAGATTGAAGCAGCAACCACGTATAAACTACAGGCAGATGTGACTGATTCCTTGAAAATGGACCTGCTCTTTGATTCTCCATTTTGTTTTTATACGAATTTATTACTACCAAGCACAGACGTCCTCTTTTCTTCCTTTCATCTGTAATACTTTAATAGGTGATTTTTCACTGTCAACAAGTTGGCCAAACAATACTGCTCGGCTGAACACTGCTGTGCACTTTCTTTTTGAATTACTAGATTTTCTGTTCATAATTACTTCATCAAAATTTTTCCTTCTAGAGTAAATTAATAATTGGTAAAGATTTTTTTATGTGCAGGAATTTGAGTTCCAATTCTTTAGGAGGTAATATACCCTCAGGATTGGGTCAAAAGTCACTTGTAAAGCTGTAAGATCACATACACCGACTGCATTCTTTTGCTGAAATATTTTACTTTTGTTTTGAAATTCTGGTTGCTGTGGTAGTTTCTTGATGTCCGCCTTCTGTCTTTGTAATTTGTTCTGCTTTGTTCATGCAGGGACTTGTCGAATAACAAGTTTACAGGATTCATTCCAGATAGTCTGACTTCGTCTAATTTGCAGCTTGTGTAAGTTGGGAGCTTGTCTTTATTTTTTATGAAGAATTTTAACTCTGTAAGAGTAGGCCTCAGGCTTACTACAAGTTGCTCCTCTATCCCCTGCAATATATTTAGTTGGCTTATTTGTTCTCATATAACTGACTTTTTTCTTATTTCCCACTCCTGATGAAATACTGCAAATCTTAAAATTTTGTGAAATTTTCTAGCAACTCAAGAAAAGCTTTATTATACACACATTATACACAAGCCTATGATGTTATCGACCTTTTCGTCTAACTTGTGTTATTCTTTCTCAGCTTATTGAATGAGAACTTATTGGAAGGACAAGTCCCAGAGGAGCTTTATTCAATTGGAGTTCATGGTGGCGCCATAGAGTAAGTCGTCATGTCTGCTATGGTAGCTCTGGTTCTCGTTGAAAATAGCCCTAGAGGTATCAAATGGGCCGGGCCAAGCCAGCCTGGCTCGTTTAACAGGCAGTTCTCGACCATCCAAAGTTGTGCTGGGCTGGCTCGTGGGTCATTCACCGTCCGGATTGTGACGAGCTAAAAATTGAAAAATTCAGCTTGGCTCAAAACCAGCCAATTTTATAGGTAAGCTGGTTTATATATGGGCCAGGCTAGGTGGGCTGGGTTGCGGTCCAGCTCATTGGCTTGCTCGCGGGTTAGCCTTATAGTTTTGTTTTGTTTTGTTTTGTTTTTTTTTTTTTTAAATTTGAAAATAAATTTAAAAATTTAAAAATTTTATATTTATGTAATTATTAATGTTTTTTTCAACACTTATATTTTTTTAAAAGACTTAATAATTTATATTTATGTGATTTTTAATATTTTACAACACTTAAATTTTTATAAAAACTTAAAAATTTATACTTATATTAATTTTTTTTATCAATTATATTTTTCCAAAAACATCACCAAATAATTTTTTATAAATTTATTAATTATATTTCTTGTATTAATTTTTAATTTATAATTTTTATAAATTTCTAATTTATTATTTAAAAATTATAAATTCTTAATTATTGATTTATACTTTTATAAATTAATAAATTATAAATTATACATTCTTAATTATAAATTATAACTTTATAATTTTTCAAAATTAATAATTTGTAATTTGTATAATTTATAAGTTAAATTAAAAAAATATTGTGGGCTAAGCAGGCTAACCCATGATCTGCTGGCTGAGCTGGTCCCAGATTTCAGCTGGGGATAGTTTCTCAAGTGAGTTGGATCAGCCCAGCCTATATTAAAAAATTAAACAAACCAAGCTGGGCCAAATTTTTTGAGGGCCTGTTGGCCCAGCCCATTTTGACACCTCTAAATAGCTCCACCCTCCACACCCTTCAAGACTTAGAAGCTTATTATTTTTCTGGTCGATCAAAATAAACTGTTATTCTGCAGTAAACCTTAGTAAAATCGAGGAATACAGGCATATCTTATTTTTATTCATTCATAAATTTTTATGGACTGCTCTTTTTTTTTTTTTTTTCCATTTTTGTCCCGTCTTAGCCATGTCCTTTGCATTTCTAATAGACTACATTTATTTCACAGCCTTTCCGGTAATAAAGGATTGTGTGGTGTACCTTCTTTGCCGGATTGCCCACTATTTTGGGGGAAAAACGGCTTATCCACAGGCGGCAAAATTGCAATAGGTCTCTCTTGTCTGGTTATTTTTTCTGCAGCTGTGCTTGGAGCATACTATTTCTGCATCAGGAGGCGGCACAACGACTATGACTTTGGCTTACCTCATGAACTAGTGTGTAAGTTTATTCCCAAACAACAGTCCAAGTTCCTTCCCGCATTGTTCATCCCAATTTTCTTTCCGTGAAACCGATAAGCTTACAACTATACAAGTTACATAAATCACTGACCTCTTTCTCCATGGCCCCTTGAAACCAACTAAGTGCAAACGACAGGAAGAAATAATATGTTGCATTTTCTAAATGTTTTCTTTTATACAGCACTTGCTGCAAATAGAAACAGATACCAGCGACAGAAATCCCTGATGGCTCTTGAAATGGAAAGCCAACATGCCAAAGGATTCATACCAACATATGATGCAAATTGAGAGCACAAATTTTTGATAGGTTTAAGCTTACCAAGATGATGTAGATAAGGATTGTGATCATGTTGATACAAACTGGAGAGGGTACAAAGTTTAAAGACTGGCAAAATTGCAACCGGATGGCTTTAGCGCATTTTTTTCATCAGCTTGTGTTAGAAATTAGATTGGGGTCTTCATGGGAAGCCATATTTTTCTCCCTTAAATGTGCAATTGTGCAGTGTATCTTGGTCAATTATAGAGATGAATAGGCTGAGGAAAATGCTCCCACATTTTCATCATAACCAGTTTTAGACCATTTGGTGAACATACAATGTGAATCTTCTAAGTTTTTTAATTCAACACAAATCACTATTGATACCATGTTGTCCTTGCCTTTAACATTGCATTTGATATGTCAGGATGTTTTTAATGGTCCATTAAAATCCATTTAATTTTAACTCAATGAAAAATGACTAATGCTATGGTGCTATGTTATACAGAATCATGTAGCAAGCTAGTTGATACTGTACTTGAGATTGATTTTTAAAAGTTATTTAAGTTTGATTTGTTAAGAAACTAAGATAACTTTAAACACTTGTCTTGTTTGACAGGTTTTTAAATTTGAATCGAACTGAATTTGATTAGTTAAAAAAATGGTAAGTTATATGTAAAAATATTAATTTATGTGGTCCCTCATTCAAGATTCTTAGGGAAGAGAATCAAGTTGGCTTTTGCAAACAACTTAATGTAATATCTCCCTTCAACTCTATGAGTGAAATGCAGCAAAAAGGAAATGAAGAAAAATCCATGGACCAATCCATCATCTCCACCTCGTAGGAACAATGAGATCACCCCAAGAGCATCCTTGGCATGTGGGGGTTATGGACTGACCTTAGAATTCTGTTCAATAAATGGAATGCATTAGCCATCCATTCTTAGGTTGGGCAGTAAGTATTGGAGAAAGGATTCTTAAAACCAATGTTTTTAAGACTAAAAAGTTTGGTGAAGAGAGGGAAAAAACTATTCGTTCGTGGTTCTCCTATAGTTGGAACCTTTTGAATCACATGGATTTTTATTTAGAATGGAATTCCAACTTAGTACCTTTTAAGTGAGATTTTGATAAGAGTTACTTTTTGGAGAGTACAATAATAAGAAAATTGTAAATTATGTCTTGGAGGGGTTATTATTTATTGTTGGCCTTCATGATAGAATTAGTTGGGGAATATAAGAGGAGTTCAGGGACTATCTTAGCTAATGGCAAAGCGGATCGATGATGGTTGGTCAAAGCTCCAATAGGTAGCCATTTCCTTCCCAGAGAACTATACATGGAGTCAAATTCGTGTTTGGAACAAAAAAAATGGTAAATTACACATAAAAATATTAAACTACTCGAGCTAAATTTATCTTCAGTATACTTTCAAGTTTGACAAGAAATCCTAACCAATTTTGAATAATAACTTATTGAACCTGATTCGATTCATTTGCAACTTTAGTGTAGTGTGTTTCAAACATTAGTCAAGAGAGTGAATCCGATTGAGACAGGCCTTATCAAGAAATGGCCTATCTGTTCTCGCATCACTAATGTTAACAATAGGACCATTTCCTTGGACATGGTCACAATTGATATTAGGACATGCTCTGAGAGTCATAGGCCCAACCAAATACTTCGATATAAACCATGCATCAACTTGAACTTCCTTTCTTACTTTCCTGGATTGTTGCATAATTCATTGAACAATGGGAACCAAAATAATGTTATACTAAAAACTTTCTGTTCCATAACTACCGGCTGCCATACGAAATGTTTTCAAGTGTTCGTGGTCCAAACGAGATAATTATAAGGGGTGATATTCTTGTTGAATGAAGTATACTTTGCCTGGTTCAATCAAAATCGTTGAATTAAGAGAAGTAGGTGATTTTCACAAACCCTCAATCCAAGGATATACTCCATTGCGGTCTGTCCACTTTAGATCCACCCATTGTAAGGGGTGGTACTCACATTCATAAAGGGACATTCATATTCATTATTATTTTTAACTTAGGAACCATCAAAAGAGGACACAAGTGCATGGATTGTGTCGATACTAAGTGCCAAGAAGATGTGACTTGATGAAGGCCTTGGTCTATTCTTATCAATTTGTACTAGACTAGGGTCATGCAAAACCACAATCTTTACATAGTGCAATGTATCTCCTAGTAGGTCTATTCTTGATTTCAACGCAAGAAAGGCAACCCCCAACAACCAGCAGCCCTAACCCCAAGCCCATTGTTTCCCAACGAAAGTTTCAGTTTTGATGAATCTTGCAACGGAAATCCAATCTCATTTAATACAATCCTCTTTAAGTGGTCCCACTGCTTTATCAATGGACAGTCTACTTCAGTTTGATGATCCTTATCTCAATCCCATTATAGGTACTTCATTCAGTGTACTCTAGTGTTTGGCATCAAAAAAATCCAGTTCCTGGATCCCATTATATAGTACTTCATTCAGTGTACTCTAGTGTTTGGCATCAAGAAAATCCAGTTCCTGGAATTGGACAGCCATTCAGCGATTATGATTCTGATAATTTCAAGTAAATCAACTGCTGAAATTTCTAAAGTTCAATTAATATTCCGACAAAGAAATAAAAGTGATCAGAGGAATAAAGTAGAGATGAGGAATAATATCATATATAAAGGCAGCTGAGGGACATAATAGTATATAATTATTATGCTAAAAGAAAGATGGATTACAAGGTTTGCAGTACACAAAGTCTGCTAAGCTGAAAAATGGAGGAATCTTTAATTATGGTTTGTCATTGATGGGTAGAATTGTCAAAAGCTGCTAGAGTACATGGAATAGAAAAAGTAGCATACAGATGCTTTGTAAAAGACTTGGTCTTTGCAAATTATTATGTATTTACAACCAACATGTAATTAGTGCATCCCTTGTCTTTTCTTTTGCCTCGAAGTTTTTATCAATGTTGACTTGTCTTGGATATTGATTTTGTGGTTACCCTGAAAAAAGAAAAATAAAAAAGAGAAAACAAATGTGTGGCATAGATGATATTAAATCTACACATGATGGGAATATAAAATAAAAATGAATTTTATCTTCGGATTCATATTTTTCTTAATCAATTAAACTAAACACTAACTTATTTGACTCAATATGTGACTCAATGTATCTCCACCCTTAATTTATATAAATACATATGCTTTAAATTATGCCACATCATTCACTTCATATTTGTCAAATGCTACTCCTCTATAAATATATGTCTAATATCCATCACATTTGCGCGTTCGTAAAGCAATTCATACTTTTTACTCTAATATGTTGTTATTGTTTCAACTTCTGGCTTGAATGTTTCAGAGCATTTTCATTAAACAATCTCCAACAATCATAATATTTTATTGTGATTTTAAGTTTTAGAGGTTCAAATTCAATCAATTTATCTATATCGTATCAATTTTAGACCACCAACATAATTTGAAATGTCAATCACAAACTCACTACAAATACGATGATAACACGTATGTGATCTTTAACTCAAAAACATATTGTGTATGAACATCATATAAAGAATTAGAGATTTATTTAAGTTAAAATCTTTTATCACTCGTGTTAAGTGTACTTTGTATTTTAATGTGTGAGATATACGTTGTTATGGGTCAACATCGTGACTCACAGATATGATCCATTTTTTAAATTTCTTGCTGCTGAGCACTTTATATTTACAAACTGCAGTTAGAAAATGCAATAAACTAAAGCTACTCCTCATTTTTTGTCCTGTCAATTTGTAAAGGGCAGGCAGCATTTGACTTGGTCATTGGTGTTACAATTCAGATGACAACACTATTACACAGAATGAGACTCAACCTAACACTAATGTCTTAAAATAATAAATAAATATATATTTTTATATGTATATATAAAAACAATAAAGTGTATATATATATATATATACCTATGTAATGAAAACTGGTCTTATTTTATAGTAAAGGCGTCGACATTGAGTTGTGACTTTT
>JACGDI010005395.1:666261-682755 GCA_014898725.1 Jacaranda copaia
AAAAAAAAAAAAAAGAACAAATGTAACGTTTGGATATGAATTATGTATTTTGGGAATGAGTTTAGGGAATGTGAAATTTGTATTGAGAAATATGGTGTATGTTTGTTTATATTTTGTGTATAATAAGAAAATTAATTTGAAAAAATTTGATATATTTGTTTATATTTAGGGAGGAGACAAATTCTAACGTAACAGTCAAATCAATACCTTTTATTAGATTTTTGGGGTAGAAATGAAATTGAGTGATTTTTTTATTATTATTATAATAATAAAATATGTATGTATACATTGAAAAATAGAGAAGTTTTGAGGATAATGAAAGATAGAATGTGCTATTTTGAAATTTTAATTTAGCATTTTAAAGATTTTTTTTTTTGTATATTTAATTACATTTTCGGAAAACAATTTTCTTTTCCCCCCAAAATGTAACCATACATGGCCAAAGACTTTTTCTTAGGTCTTATAAAACAATATTTGTTTGTCCAGTTGAGTGATATTTCCACTTCCAAGAGAACATGCAATTTGACTGACCCAAATCAGAATTCAAATCAAATTTATAGAAATGTGAGGCAAACTTTGAATTTTTTATAACTGTCAGGAGGTCGACATGTTGCGTTCTGTTGGTTAATCATGCAATTAATACTTTTTAATTACTTTCTTGGTTGCTACATATGAAGTGTGCAGTACAGCCACGTCGGCGTTCAGAATACCACAACTAATTATTATTAAATTTTTTTACGCCAAAAACCAATTATTATTATTTAATCGCTCGATTAGATGGCTAATGAATATGTTAATAGGCCTAAAGCTGCAATTGGACCATGGTTTTTGAGTTGATTTTCAGTCTATGCCTAACAATTAACCTAACAAAACTTCAGGCTTGCTTATAGCATTGGAAAATTGATCGTATATTCTATGTGACAATTATAAATATATATGGTGTCTTTTTATTTATTTATTTATTATTATTATCAAAATTTTTGACTCATTTTAAACTTTAATGTTTTTTAATGGAGTGATCTATTATATGATTCATCCCTGATGATATTTTTTTTAAAAAAAATTTTGATCACTGATGAGACTTAGTTTTATTCTAAACTCATTTTGACGGGGCAATACTTTAGTATTGTGCCTTCTTCTTTGTCGATGAATTTAGTTATAATCATCATTAGTATTCTATGAAAACAACGATTATACACCTTTTTTCAAAGCCATCGGTTGAAGATCATAATGATACATAATTTTATTTTATATTAATAAGTTGAAATTTTTGAAACAATTTAAATTTATTTTAAACGACTGAACTTTCACGCGTGGAAGCAAAATTTATATACTTGTCAATGGGTGCATAATTACTTTCCAATGAGCCAATGTCAATCTCATTCCCTTTGAATTTATTGGGATTCGGAATTTTTCCCGTCACAAGAGTTGAAGTGTTCAACTATGTGATATGTCTCTTAATTCTTAATCAAGGTGCAGATTCACGCGGTGCCGCACAATCCAATCAAACATTAATTTAATCTAGATAGTATAAAAGTCCATCCAATTAAAATTAAGGAAAATGAAAAATTTTAATCTTGTTGCACAAATAATAATCATATTCTTAAGTCCATTTTAAAATTTTAAATCAAAACCCTATTCAACAGGTTGACCTATACCTGTTGCATGCAAATTGAGCCATACATCATGAGGAGGTAAATTATACCAAGTTGGCAAATATTAATGGTCATGACTCATGAAGAATATCAAAAGCAATATATGAACCCGTGATGAGATAAGAGGCGCATATACAATTTGCATCTACTTGACTTGGTAGGCCTCGTTGTACGTAACAAAGTCTCCTCCTACCAAGGCAGGTGGCTTTTCTCCCTGAAGCCCATACTCATTTATTGAAAAAATAAGACAATACTGAAATTTGTGTTAAAATTTATCGTCAGGCATAGAAAATTATTTTTACTGGATATTATTTTATAGATATATGCAATTAAATAATTTTATTTTTTATAAAGTGGTGTTTCAATAAGTGTGACGGAGAACAATATATAATCTATGTCAGTGTCTTTAATTCTTTAATATAGGATTCAGGGGTGCAATCGAGTTAAGAAATGTTGAGTTTGGAGAGAATTCTCAAGTTCGAACTCGAAGTACATATATTAATCTTGAGCTCAATTAGATGAAAATTTGAACTTAGCTCAACACAATTTGATTAAGCTTGATCTATTAATTAAACTTTAAATAACTATACAATTTGGGGGTGGAAGTCGATGGGGGTGGGGGTGGGAATATTATGATAATGATGATTTTAGGAGCAAGTGGTGTAAGTATGGGGATTGACCCAATCAATGGTTATCTGCAACAGAACAAAAACAGAAGGAAATCCACCGGTGCCAACTACAACATACCCAAGTTGCCGAAATCGATGTTGACTTTGCAACGCTACGTTTGTGCGTGCCATGTCGGCAACATATATAGCCAGCTCTCTATTTACGTACGTACTACTGCTCATTATTATTTCATCTCATATTGATTATTTTCAATCATTTTATGGTAATATTGATACTTTATTTTATAATATTATTAATTATAATTTCATTTAATAATTTATAATTTGTTCGAGTACTTAATAATTATGTGTGTCTCAAAGTGAAGTATTATCTTAATTTTTCTATAACTCACATATTTTTATTCAAATAGAGTTGATTTAATTCAGCCTGCATTCTAAAAATTTATATTTGTTGAATTAATTTAAACTAGATCATTGTAGTTGGAATTTACTTATTAAATGATAAGTACCTATAAATATTAGGAAGTTTTTAATAAGAAATATGATGGCCCTAATCCGTTGTTAATTTTAAGATACAAAATGGGAGAATTCACATCTAGCCATAAAGTTCTTCTGAACCAATCACATAACTAAAAGACTATTTAATTTTCTAAACTCTTGTTTGCACTTAAGTGGGCGAAATTAAATGTTTCGTCTTTGAAATAAAATCTACTATTTCTCCACGGAATTGGGTTGTTATAGTTTGTATCAATAAAATTCGAGAAAAGAAAAAGGTTGGAGAGAATCTGGAAGGACACGTTATGACATATATTAGGGCATCTTTAATCTTTTGAATACAGATCTGACACTTTCTTCTCTACCAATGGGACAAGTTATGTGGCACATCAGGGGCAGGGCCGTCCCTCACATTATGCTAATTAGAACAACAATTTGACAGTACCTCTCGTCAACAAAAGCAACTTGGCTGCATAATGCTCTGCTCCCACTTGCCCACAGCCTAGTGGCTCTGTTTAAATTCCACGATTTTGTTTTTCTCCGAGGCGGTGTTTGTTTCTTTGACAGAAGTTTTGAAATTTTGTTGGTTTTTTTTTTTTTTGTGCCCACTTGATGTGGACTATTTTTGGTTATACTTGAATTTTTTAAATGTATAGAAAATAAATAAATAAAATACTTCCTAACCCGTTATGAATTTTTCATAAATTTCATCTATTGTAGTGATATTGGTAGTTTTTAAAATAGTATTGAAAGGTTATGCAACTGTATAATATTTTCAGGATGCTATTTTTACTAATCAGGTCGACTTATTTGATCCGATTAATTTATGATCTTAACTGTTGCATTTATTGGATTATAAAGATTTGGACAGTCATATTACTTAAAGACTACTTATAAAGTAGCAGTCTCCTTTAAATACTTTTACTATTATACAATTCACATATTTACAATTATATTTACTGTATTTAATTTTTTGCCAATATTTTTCCTCCCAATTTTTATTAAATATTAACTTGAGGGCCCATATTGAGTAAACTCTATTGACCCTAATCGTGTTTGTAACTTCAAAACACAAATTCCAGCACTCCAAACCTAGATCTCATTGCATCATACAAGTTTGGATGCCTATATCACTTAAAGATTACTTGTCAAGTAGCAGTGTGTTATAAACACTTTTACCATCAAACATTAACACACGCACAATTATAACTACTGCATTTAATTTTCTCCCAATAATTTTCCTCTCAATTCTCAAATACTTTTTTGAGAATTTTTTTTAAGTAAACTCTGTCGATCGTAATCGTATATATGATATCAAAATACAAATCCGAATATTTCAGACCTATATTTCAAAATCCAACTCCACCTTATCTTCCGAATAAAAGAATTATTTTCCCAACTGATTGAAAGTGACAAAAGTGACATATTTTTTAAATTTTTTTAAAATTGCAATACTTTTTACCGAGTCTTTCGAATTGGCTGGCACTCCGCGGATTTTGATAGTTTTGTTGCATGCTGGACTTGAATCATAAAATTAGCTATTGCCTTTTCCAAGTCTTCTGTGCGTGACAAGAAACCAAGGCCAAGAATTCTTTGGGAAAGGGACATAACCCGCGTTGGCCTTATTGACAATTTTTTCTCATCTAAAGCAAAGAAAATTCAGCATATGAGACATCAAATATTAAATTGCTAGTTTACGTTTTTTTGTTTTGTGGGTTTACTTTCTAAATTATAGATAAATAATTCGAGATTTAATGTTTTCTTTTTTAAAAAAAAAATTTAAAACTGTTGTTTTCATTGTTAAAATGTAAATCCGACGGTGTTCAAACGTCAAAGACGGTAGGATTTACTGTTGTAAAGCATTTGTCCTGATTTTGATCTTTGTTCTTTTTTTTTTTTTTTGGTGAAATCATATTTGATTAATTATTAATGTCTCCAAAAAAAATTGGGAAGAAATATAAGTTTTGGTTGTTGCGACTTTAAAAATCAATGTCATCATTCCAAAAATAAAGAAAAATTCCCATTTAATTGGTCTCATATACATACCAAGGTTGAAAATCTTTACTTTTTTCTTTCTTTTTCTTTGGAAGAAAAAATTAGTGTGGACAGTGTATTTTGAAATTTGAAAACATTGAATGGTAACTTTTTTTTATAAGTTCACTATTGAAAAATATATTTGAATATCTTTAATTTTAATTATTTGAAATAATATTATCATTCTCTGATATGTCACTATCCTCATCACAATTGTTGTCAATTAAATAATATGTAATTTTTATTTGTAGCATCAAGTCTCCCCTATTATGTGGAAGGTCACGTGTTCAATCTGGATGGACATCTTTATGTGTACCTTATATGTGCATCTTGGTTGTGATTTTGTGGAGTTTGTATTTTTATTTTATTTGATTTGATATTTATATTCTATTGATTTGTTCTAAAATTGATCTTCTTGATTTGATAATTAAATCTATAAACTTGTTGTAAAGGAATTATGTGTTTTGGATTATATATTTTGGTAGAATAAGATTTGGGAGTGGGGTTGGGGAATGTGAAATTTGTATTGAAGAATGTGATGTATATTTGTTTATGATTTAGGAATAGTAAAAAAATTATTTTGGAAAAATTTGATATGTTTATTTATTTTTTAGGGAGAAACAAATTCTACTGTAACAGTCAAATCAATGTATTTTTGTTCTTTTGGAAGGAGATAAATTCTACTATAGCAGTCAAATTAATGTCTTTTTATTAGGTTTTGAAGGTACGAATAGATTTTAGTAGTTTTTTTTATTATGATATAGTAATAAAATATTGTGATATGTAAATATATATGTGATGTTAATGAGTGTGGTGTAAAGAGTATATGGTTTGGTCACTTGCCAGTTAAATTGCGAGGATAATCTGATCATTTTAAAAATTATTTTGAGAGAAAAAGAAGGCACATATTTGGTCACATTCTCCCAAAGTAATTTTATTTTGGGAGAATGTAACCAAACATAGCCGTAATTTTTAATTATTTTATTTCTATTTCATAATAATTCTTATTATTCAGTATTATAACAATAATAATATTATTATTACTTTATTTCAATAAAATTTTCATTTTAATATTAACATATATTATTATTTTTTATTAATAATAACTTAGATATTTTAAAATAAAAAACAAAAGCTCGTGAACTAACTTACCAGTGTTTGATCATTCATATATAAATTTAAAACTAAATCTTCAATTGAGTACAATTACACCTAACTTTCACCTCATCATATTGTATTAACAAAATTACTCTGTTCTTTTTGTGAAGCATACTCACTTAGATATTATGTGTCAATTTCAAGGGAAAAAAAAATTTTAGATTAGAACATTCCTTTTTCTTTGTTCTCCTTTCTTGAGATCAGACAAATTTGAGAAGTTAAATTCAATTTAAAAAAGAAATATAAGTTATTATTTTAAAAATTATCTCAAATAAAAAAGAAACTTTAAGCTGAAATTTGACCTTTCTCGATTGAATCCAAATCTATATATTTTGAAGTTACTTCAAGATTCAGCATCTTCAATTGTGGTGTAGGAAGATCTTAGGATATTAATTAAGAATTTAATTTTAGATATAATTAAAGCAATAGTTGATTTATTTCTTGAATAAGCATTGGATCACATGGGTTGACCCGAAAAGGGGGGTCTTCGTCCACGTCGGTGGAAGAAAATCAAGCAGCAGTCAATGATCCACTTGTCGCAATAATTATTAATTCTTTACATTTTTTTATTTTATTTCTAATTTCCTCCCACAAATATGATGTATTTTTTCAGACATATTTTGATAATAATAATAATAATAATAATAATAATAATAATAAAGAAATGAAACGAAAATGCGTTGATTGCGTGTGCAGTACTGAAGAAAGAAGTTGCAGTAAAAAGATGCAAATGAAAGGCATAGGACAAAAGCGTGTTGCTTACATAATACATATAAGAATTTTAATAATTACATTGGATTGTTCTTCGTGCCACTGAAAAAAATAAATAAATTGGTGATAAAAAAAATTGATAATACAGAAATTATCATTAATTATATATATTAAGTGATAAAAAATTTAAATTTATTACTTTAATAATTTTTACAAGTTAAATAGTAACAAAAAAAGTATTTAAATTGTCACTATAGATAATTAGTGACGCATTTATTGTTATTAATTATTAATCGTGACAAGATAAAAAATATTATTACTTAAAAATCATCATTAGTGATAAGATAAAAACTACTGTCATTTAATACATGATATTAGTGACAATATATACTTTATTATTTATTATTTTGTTGCTAATATTATATTTTTTTAGTGTCTTTTACTAATAAATAAAGGTAAACAATAATTCTCTCTTATGTCATGGTAATAATTATGGAAATCTAGTTCAATATGTGGAGATGGTAAAACACTAAGTTTAATCTGAAATTAAGATGGAGTTAGGTAGTAAATTAATTGTGATGCATGAAAATGGACACGATACAATTATATTTTTAAAAGTTTTAGGACACCACACACTTCCAAAATGAATGAATATCTATAACCTTTTTTTTTTAATTATAGGAATTAATATATATTTTATATTCATATGTACACATATAGATATGTAGTTGATAAATTGAAAAATGTATATCCATAAGAGTGTAAAGAAAAAGAGAAATTCAATTATTGTATTGGGTTTCATTAATGTGATTATAGTATATAATTTGAGAAAAAAAATTTATTTCATAAAAAATATTAAAAGATAGCGATTTTAATATGAGGTAATACTTTTTCTCAAGTAATATTTTTTTTTAAAAAATTAACTTTTGGTTAATAAATATTTTAGCACTCATATATTTTTTAAAATATATAAAAAGATCTTTTTTCAAAACTTGTTGAAAATGCTTTTAATTGTGTATCTAGCACACCATCAAAAGTTTTTGAATTTTTTATTTTTATTTAAGTTATGGACACATTAAATGATAAGATTGATATATATAGGACGCCGATTATGTTTTATACAATATTTAATATGTATTCGACACGACATGAATGATTTTTTGAAGCGTTGTTGTATTACAACTAGTAAATAATACATTGCCCTTTAGCATACAATACGAATAAATTATTAGAGACACTGATTCATACATAATGACAATCTTCTCACTATCAATATGGATAGAAAATGAGAAAAATAAAATAAAAATACACTAAATACAGAAAGGATTTAGAACAAATTTACCCAAAAGAAAATTTCAAATGAGTACTTAAATAAATACCGAACATTTTATGTTTTGTATTTAATTAATTAGAATAACTATGGTTTAACTCATGCTTATCTGTTTAAGCCTAAATAAAGGGTATTACGGTGGCTGCTCATTTCATAATTTTTTTTTTCCAAAGAAAAAAGAATTATAAAAAAAATAAATAAAGAATATAGTAGCAAAGTTCGAAACGACTAGCAAGGAATCACATATACTAGCGTTACACATAGCGTGAACGTATGCAAATCCGTCAATAATGTTTTTTTTTTGGGGGGGATAGATTCCGTCAATAATTTATAATAACAAGATAAAAAGCAATAAATATTCTCCAAATTCTAAGTCATCTACAGAGTCATTTGCCAAATTTTTATTTATTTTTTTAAATTTTTTTTGCAGGCGCAATGCTTTATTTGTCATATTATCTGGGGATAATATTATATATTTTTGGTCCAATTAAAAAACCAAAATATCTATTCCAAGCCACAGAAAATCAAAGATCCCGTGACGCTTTTTCCATCATCAACGTGCCAACATTTGTATTATAATTGGTGCGGTGATGGTAAAGTCGCGTTTTAGTCGGAGCTTGAGGTGGCATTCCCATCCTTGGTCGTATATATATTAAGTCATCTCCAACTGACAATATAGACTGGAGAGTGCGCTTTTGTTGTGCAGACGGATAAATTAATCAAACCGTCATTTTATGTCAGATTATCGTGTGGATTATTTTTTTGGAATTAGTATAAAATAGGATTAGATATAGATGAATAATGGAATACTTTCTCTTTGGGGTTTCTTAGGCACTAACTTGTGATTTGATGATGACATGTGATTTGGTGCTATCCAGGAGGTGTTTGTAAGAATTTTTATATTTAGCAAAAGTGAATAATTTTAGATATTTTAAAAGAAATATTGAAAATGAATTAAAAACATAGCAAAAATGTGAAATGAACATTAATTAAATTAACTTCTGCTTAAATTTACTTGAGAAAACATAGATTATTCTTTAGCTTGGGTTAAAAAAAAAAGCCAGAAATTATAAAGTACAACTAATAAATATTTACTAAAAAATCAAAAAAATTGTAAAAAGCATTTTCAAAGCCACGGGTTTTCATCTTCTACTCTATTTTAGCAGTTTTGAAAGTAAAAAAAAAGAATGAAATTTATCCCCTTGTAAAGTATTGAATTGATTGAAAATTTTCTATATTTTTTTAATTGATAGATGACTCCCTCTGTTTCAAAAAACTGACCGAATTAGACCCTCATTGCTGGAGCTTGGATGTATGACCGTCACACTAAGAGTACGTATTTTCTCCATTTAGAGGCCTTTTAGCACTTAGAAAGACATTTATATCCTCGAATTAAATAGAAAAAAATATATAAAAATAAAATTTATCCTATTGTAAAGTATCTAATGGTTGAAAGCTCGGCTTTTTAAAATTCATCCTATTATAAATTTACCCCATATGAAAGTAATTAAATCGACCTTCTAGAATAACAAAAAAAGCATTAAGCAATATAAAGAATATTGTCACTATCTTATAGATACACAAGTGATTCTCCCAAACTAATTAAATAAATCACTTATGTGTTCCTAGACATAATCACTCAACTCACCTACCCATTTGATAAGAAGAAATCTTAAAACGAGTGTTTGTGCATGCAAAAAGGACTATCTTAAACATGATCGATGCACTAACAAGAGATAGCCATCATGAGTTAGTGGTGAAATCATACCACAAATTGGACTTAGAATGTGGAGATATGATGATGATGAATGATGACTAAGATGAGCACCATTAAAAAAAAAGAAAAAATAGGCCTCAATCAAAGCATTTCTATTACTCTCAATTGGTAGTTGGAGAGAAAAATTAAAAATAAAACAAATAATAAAGGACTAAGGAATTCTCCTCATGTGAAACGACTATTTCACCAACTAGATTTTAGTTTGAGATCAGCAACTAATTAAAAGATAACTTAGAATAATGGCATTTGATTATCCTTTCGCTTACTTGGAAAAAGGGAATTTCATAGGACGTTCTTGATATTATGTCCCACTTGATTTAATTTATTTATTTTTAAAATATTAAAGTAGTAAAAAATGAGTGACGTGGGGTGATCACCAAACAAGGCCCTACACTGGATTCCTCAGGAGGATAGGGCATCTTTGCTGCAATTCTGTGCGAAATTTTGTTTTGCTTCTTCAAGGAATCAATGGGGAATATCATTTTTCTTTTTTCCTTTTTTTTTTAAATATTATGATTGTTTAGGAATATCATAAAAAACTATTGTTCACAAAACATTGATAGATATAGGAAAGGAAACGAATGTCACGCTGTTGTCTTTTTGTGGTTATGTTCACGTCGCTTAATGTGATAAACACACAAGTGATAGTTAGAAGCATGAGAAATTAAAATTATATTGATTAATGGAGCACTATCAAAAAATTAAGTATTTGCTATGAAAAATTAATATGAAATTAATTTTGTAACTATAGCTATAAAATATAGCTATGAATTTTAGTAGAAAATATAATGTTTTTAATTATAATGAATAAAAGTTATTAATTACCAATTCATAGTGTTATACTTTTGAAGCAAAACAGATTAGTTATGCATTATTCGCGTGAAAATTAATATATATATATATATATATAATAATCATCAACTGTTGATTGATTATAGTGAGGGTTAACTATGAGAGCATCGGTTTCGAACTTAGTTATAACAATTTCATAGCAAAAACTATGAATTTTTAGCATCAATCACAGATTGGCCATAGTTGATGCCCTAATTTTTTGTTGTAAGAAATTAACAAAATTATATTTAATAATACAAGTTAAATTATGTGATACATTTATAAATAAGGATATTTTTGATACTTTTATTAATGATTGAGGGATAAAATAAATTTTTCAATAAAATATAAAAAATATCAAATAATTTTTTATTGTTATATCACAACTCTCAGACTTTGATTTAGCATTTTACAGTATTATATTAGGTTATTTTCGCATTACGAGTTTTCATATAGCACGATGGGGTGAGGGTTGAATTAGACAATTGAATTTAAAATTTTAATTTCTCCCATAATTATAAATAAATAAATAAATTGATGCCGACGCAGCTAAATTTTAAATTTCTAATATATATATATATATATATATATATTGTCAGATCGGGTTCATGAGTGTGAGGTGTAATCATGCAAATATCCGCATGTATTTTCATAGAGTATTTGTGCACCACATTATGAACGTCATTTCATGTTTAATATATCGCTGGTTAATAAAATGTGTTGCACCTATAGTTTATTACGATAGTTGCTTGAAAATGACAAGATTTTGTGTTATCTTATCGTTATAGCATGATCCCACTCGTGACATTTGATTTGCCGTCTATGGTATACATGCAATGTCTACGTGGAAAGCTCTTATTCAAAGATGGAAACAACACACAAAAACACACGTACGTCATTTTTTTTTGGTCTACTAATTTATCTAAGCCAAAAGAATAGAATGAAACATTGGGAAATTATAATAAATTTTGATAAAATAACTAAATCTCTTGAAATAAGTCATATTGGAGGAGGGAAATTAATAAATTTTCAAGAAATTTGAAGAACTTATTGGAAGAGTATATGAGAATTTGAATGTTAAGCAAAGTGCAATTTCATTCTATGAAAGAACTAATAAAACACTTTGGTTCAGCATGTATTTAAACAATATAGGGAATGTTTGGTTATATTTTGAGGGTGATTATGATATATGTTTTGGAGAAATGAATTTTAGTAATAGAATTGGGGAATGCAATGAATGTTTATTTATATTTTGAGAAAATAGATAGAAAATATTTTGGGGAGTTTAGTACATCTATGCTTTAGGAGGTAACATTTTTTACTATAGCAGTCAAATTAATATTTTTTGTTAGATTTTTTAGGGGTGAAAATGGACTGAGTAATATTTTTATTGTAAAAATAATAATAAAATATATATGATATGTGTATATATATGGGAAAACATGAAGTTTTTGTGTATAATAAAGAATAGAAGAGGGCGTTTTGAGAAAACCTGCATTGGCATTTTGCAGGAAAAATAAAAGTAAGTTTGTTTATGTTTTACCAAAAACAAAATTATTTTGGCAAAGTATAACCAAACACTCTCATAACTTTTGTTTTGACCAAACAAATTTTAAATTGATTCAAAAAAAAAAAAGGTGCAAAAATATTTTTAACATAAGAGCAAATATTTAATAAAATTTTGAGCCCTACAAAACAAAACAAAAAAAATATTAAATATAAATGAGAATTACTAAAAGTTTGAAAGAAGAACAAAAATGTCCGTTCTCTAATCAAAACAATGAAATTCCTTAAAAAATAATAACGCAAATTATAATAATAGTCATATACATAAATAAATCATCTTATAACTCCTCTCAAATTAAAAGTTACAGTCTTTTAAAATTTATAATTTGTGCTTTAATGATCGAAGCCAAAATAATTCCTCTATTACCCATTAAGGACTCCGAGGCATTATATTTTCTTATCCGAATTTCCATGATTGTGGTCCCCTTTGGATAAAATTAATTTTATTTTGATAGTTTTAGGATTAGATGGATGAGTATACTCCCACTAAGTAATCTGCAATTTATGCATTTATATGTGCCCACGTTTGCATTAGATTTTTTAAATTTAGTTGTGGTTATATATATATATATATATGCGTTTAATTTGTACCTTTTACGACAACTTTTTTTCCTATGTTATTAAAAAAAAATGATATCAAGGGATAAGTGATCACATTAAAAAGCAAGCGTAAGCATTGCGATATAACTGAAAACATGACAACATCAATCATGGTTCGGCTATGTTTTTATTTAGTTTTTAAAATAGTTTTCACTAAAATTTTACTTTTTTTTTTTGGGAGGATGATTTATTTTTGTTAGTTTTGAACAAGCAATCAATTTCAATTATTGTAGAAAAACTTCTCATAACCTGCATATTTCTTATTCTCCAGCAAGCCTATACTATTAAAATATTCATTTAATTTAAATTTGAATTCAAATTTTACAGGCGTCGAGTTCAGTTTTATCCCTTGATTGAAATAATTGTCGTAAAAGTATGGCAACTGTTTGTGTGTGTGTGTTCCCTCCTCTCTACCCAAGGGTTCTTCAAACTGATCTTTATGATATCGAGTTGATCTTTTCGTTTAGTTATTATCGTTGCTATTATTTTTGGTGTTTTAGTCCTAAGTGCCTATTTGGTTTTGTTTTCAAAATTCATTTTATTTTCTTCTGAAAATAAAAATAGAAAGTTATTAATTTTTTTTTTATTTTCATAGATATTTTCATTCTCTACAAATTTTTTCAATCTCTTTCCATTTTCATGTTTTATTTTCTCCTGCTTTCATTTGTATGATTTTTAATAATAAAACACTATAATATTCAAATACAACTCATTTTCATCATTACACAATCATTTTATTTTAAATAAAATATTCAAACAATAATTATTTTCAAATTCACATTTACAACTAACTTTTCACTATTTATTTTTACTAAAAAATGAAAATGCCTTCATAAAACAAAACCAAACGGGCTCTAAGAGAAGTACCCATGACAGATAATTTGATTAGAAATTGATATTTTCGGACATATCATATTCTTTATTTGCAAAAAAGAAAAAAGAAAAAAATTAAAAAAATGAAATCTTTTGATTAACTCATTTTATTAATTTTTAACTTTCAAACTAAAGCATTTATTTACATTATTTAATATCAATCAATTAGTTCTAAGAGAGAAATATTATTAATTAATTATTAGTGATCATATCTCATCTTGTCCCACATCGAAGAATATGAGGCATGATATATGGTTGTCCAACTTACCTTTCATCTAAGGCACCTTTTCAATACAAATTTTTCTGTCAATGTATGTTAACAGAATAATACATGATGGATTGACTCTTCATATTCGACAATGGATATGTTCATTTCTTATTGAGCCCAGTTGTGTGATGATACCTAATTTTGTCTTCTATTTAAAAATCGAGGGACATAAGATTTTAATACAACACCTCCTCCCTCTTCTTGCTCCATATTATGACTATACATGATGATACTAACATAATAATAGATTAATACGGTACTAAATATGATCATCATAAAATAATTAATCAACCACAATAATAGTTGTAATAATAATATTATTATTATTATTATCGAGAGCGTGCTACCAGCAGACTTCAACAGTAATACACCTTAAAAATTCATTAAATTAAAATCCTTCTGTACAAGGGGCAATTCCGGTAAAACACATGAGCAATAAATCCCCTGAAAAAACAATAAAATAAAAATGAAAAAGAAAACAATAATCATTTGTTTAATTAGGTAGTCTCATCAGTCATGCGACAGCCCAACGTCTTCACGCGTTCCCACCTGCAAGGACAGACTATCCGTATCACTATCCCATAAATACCGTACCCATTTTCTATTTTATTTTCAATTCAAATTAAACAAATTAATCCACATGAAATTAAATGAACGCATTATTATAATCCAATCATCAAAACCAAAGGCCACGACCAATTAACTGTTTTTTTTCCTAAAGAAAATAATTTGTCAAACTCTTAATAATATAAGCTAGATTGTTGGCTTAATGCGGCTGCACCTAACTGTATAAATATTCTTTGTATAGTATAAGTTGATTAATTTCAATTCTTCATAGCAATTATATACAAAGGGAAAAATTAAAATCAAATTACAATTAACGAATTTGAAAAAAATAGTACGTTCTCCCTTTTCATCATTATGATCATATCTTTATAATTTCATAATTGAAATTAACCATATGTTTACGACAAAAATTAAAAATCGGTCAAATTATTTTTACAAGAATATTTTTTTTTTGAATAATTGGAGAAAGATATTTTTAAACCATTTATTACACATCATAGTAGAGTTATCTAAACACTATACTAAGACAAGACTTCCTACTAAACTAGTGACATGAATTATTTGATTAAATAATTCGTCAAGGAGTGGAATCTTCAAATAGGGCCAAGAAAAGGGGGAGGAAATTAATGAAATCACAAAAATCTACTGCCAAATGGTGCAAAGTCTAAACCATGGTTGGGTTTGCTTCAACTTGCAAGTGTAGGGCCCTTAGAGAGGACCTCTCCGTACAGAATCTCCATATTTATATCTCAATTTTTCATGTTACTAACCATGATTGACATGCACAGCAGATTTAGAAAGACGGGTAAGTGTTAAGATGCGGCAGCCCACAGAGAGCTTTTGTTCTTTACTCAAAATTCCAATTATGAAACAAGTGACTTAGGACAAAGGTTTGGAACAAGAATAGTGCAAAAAGCATCACACCTAAATTTAACAGGTTTGGATCAAGAAATACTATATTAAGATAAGGATTTGGCTTGTAAGAGGTTGGAATTGTTAATATTAACAATAGTAAGTACATGGCTCAAACAATTAATTTAAGATTATTTTTAGGACAATTAGAGAGATGAGGATGCCATGCAATCTATATGGATCATATGCATGCCAATTTAGTTTAAAATTTCTTGACATTACATTTATAATTGTGACACATTGATCTTATTGGTTTAGGTCAATTAAATAGATAATATCAAACTTTGTATTATATAGAGAAATTAAGGCTTTTGAAATTTTTTATGAGCTGATCTATTTATCTTTTCTTGTTGAGACATCTTTGATAAAAACAAAACTCTCTACTAGGTGTGCTGATAGGAAAATAATTCGATAGAACAATTTTTTTTAATATTTGATAATAATTTTTGACATCATCAAATACAATATCTGTTGAAAATAAAATAACGGTTCAGGTTTCATTCAAATCCATCGACGAAGGGTATCCACGTCAAAAAATTAAGTTGAATACTTTAAAACAATTTATAAGTTGTGCTACCTCCTTTGTCGTTAATTTGAAATTTTATATGGACAAAACCTTTTAGAATGAATGCCATTTATAAGACACTACATATCAAAATGACTTTTTATAATTGATAATTAATTTATATGTTATAAATAATATTAAACTATATATTTTACGTATATACATTTATGTGATATGGGCCTTAAATAATAATTTTTCTTTTCATGTGGGCATTGATACTAAGGTGAACCTAGCCAATAAGACAAAACAAAAATGGAGAGGACGAATCAAATCAAGCCAGGTCAGATTTTTATGGGGAAAATTAATTGTTGTTGGATGAGGACCTTTGATTTCTAGTCTATCCATCCCTCATTAGCAGTGGCCCATGCAAACCCCCATCCTGGTGGATGCAGATTGTAACTCCCCACCTTACCCTCACTTACTTAAAATCCATTCTTTTCATCTTATCTGAATCTGATACTATATCAAATTTCCTCTATTATTTTGCTCCTTGGCTTTATTACAACAATTTTATCCAAATGAA
>JACGDI010005395.1:684037-724463 GCA_014898725.1 Jacaranda copaia
GTGGGATAGTGATGCTGCAAGTTGCAAAAAAAAGTTCTAATTGTATAGTACTTGGACAAAAAAGAGAAGGCTATAGAGCTGATCTTAGGTGGAGAAAAATGGAAACACAAAAAATTAAAAACTGCAGGTTTGTTCTTCAACCCACCCCACCCCAAGTTTTGAACTGTTTTTATCTTTATTTTTATTTTTATGTTTTTTGACTTAGGATTGGTCAGTTTTCTCTCTTAGGAATAAAAGTATCCAATACTGGGATTACATGTCAATGATCATACTTATCCCGTTTCCTCCTATTCATTCACACATGCATGATAAAGATCACGAACGTGTAAGAAATTTTGGACTTTTTAGGAGAATTTTATCTTTTATCTTATATCACGGAGGAGCCGAAAGGCCATGATCACTTTATTTCATGTGATCGAGGGTTGAATGAGTATTTGGAAGTACAAAGAAAAAGTTGGTTTAATTAATTAATTAGTTATTTAAAATATACAGACGCGAGTTTGTTCATAATATGATTAATAAACTTGACTATGGAAGATGATTGCAAAATATGAATCAAGGATAATTTCAGCAAAATACAAGGAGGTCCAATAGCTTTGATTATTAGCACGACTCTTGAATTAAATTATTTATCCAATATTTTTGTAATTTTGTATTTGACTATATCTTTGCAAATCCAGCTTTCATCAATATTATAGAACCAACATCTGATTAACGCAAATTAAAAATATATTATATATTTAAACGTATTGCTTAAAGTATACATGCTTCAAATGTATAAATATTTCTTTAATTGAATTAATATTTGATTGTGTATATCTAACGTTTATCGAGGTGGAATGTGCAATAAAAACTCAATTTCGAAGCAAAATTCAAAATGCATATATTAAATTTCCTTTTTACATATCTTTCTCATAAGGGATAGTTTGCTTCGAATGATGTGATTATGAATGATATATAAATAAATAGATATATTTTAAATCTATTAAGATAGATCAATATAATTTTATGTTTGATTGGTAAGATTAATTGAAAAGTAAATTAAAACAAAGCATATGATTTTACGATTATAATCTTTTATTATTAATTTTAATAATATTTTTACATACTAATTAAGGGTAATTTAATTTTTTTGAATTTTATACAACTCAAGAAAAATGTATCACGCCTTTCCCCTCTTGATATATATATATATTTCAACTTAATATAGGGCCAATAATTTATCAAGGGCTTTATGTCAAGGCAAACAAATAATAAATTATGAATAATTATACATCTATCAAGTATAATCAATTAAAACAAATAAATCCTAACTAGAAGGGGTTAATTAAGTGCTTGCGAAGCTACCTCTCTATATTCAATTAATTACTAAGTACAAAAAAATATTACTGCCTCTGTGTGATCTACTGATTATTTCAGTGATCTGGGTACGATTCTATTGGATACTACAATTATACGGTGCATGAATTAATCTGGTTTTTCAGATTCATACACTGATCGAATCATGAAAAGCAATCTCCAAAGGCTGTAAAATCCTTCTCTTTTTTCATTCTAAATCATTCCCATCTGCATGCATTTTGACTAACATTATTGTTTATAATTATTTTTATTATGGGTTTTTGCTAGTACACATGTTAATTAATTATTTATATGAACGACACAAACAACAATGTAAAAATGTTAAATTTCTTAGCGAATCCCAATGAATATAACAAGTGGGATTTAGACTTTATTACATCTTAATTGACATGAGGGTTTCATTTTTATTTAGCGCGTTTGACTATACTCTAATGTTAGAATTTGATTACCAAAGAAAATGATTATGTCAACTTAATCAATTATCTAATGTCCACGCGATTGATAGTCATATATACCATGCAATTTACAAGTTAATGCTATATAGTATCGTCCAATGAACAATAACAAATCAAATACATTGCTATCTCTATATACAAAGATTTTCTTTCTTCTTATTTATTTATTTATTTGTTTGATAAAAAAAAAGGATAGGAAATGGGAGGCATAGTAATAATTTCTTTTGAACGTGATCATACACAGAAGTCTCTAATTGCTATGTCTGATTTAAGTTATGTATACCTGCTGCCCTAATGGACGAGCTTGTAATCACAGCTGCACCTTAACACTTTGTTTGGTTTGAGAATTTTGTCAGAGACAAAAAAAATCTTACGAAAAAAGAAAATAAAAGTAGAGAAATATAAAATTTCAAATTTATTTGGTTGTTTAAGGAGAAAAAAGGGGGGGAAATGAAACAATTGGAGGTGATGAAGCTGTTGAAGAATAAGAGAGAGCTCCATAAGCTTTTCTCTCATTTTCCTCTCTATTTTTGGAGGAAAATGAATTTTCTTCAAATCTATTATGTTTTCCTTCAATTTTTCTTTGTCTCACCAACCAAACATTCAAAAATTATTCTCTTAACATTTTCTTTTCTTTTCCTCAGTCACCAAAATGCTTACACCAAACATAGAGTAAGTGTTACTCAAATTGAAACTCCTCCACAATTAAAAGAGATTGATTCACGGACTACTACCACAAATGAGAGGAACCAATGACCTACTTGTAAAAGGTTATAGATCAAACTAATCGCACTACCACCTTAATTAGTGCATGGTAATATGAAATCAGACTATATATTTGACAAATTTATAACTTAAAATCAACATATATGATCTGAGAAGCGAAAATGTCAACCTATCAACTAAGTAGACATTATAGCTAGACAGCTTCATGACCTTGAAGCATAAGTCAAATAACCTTTGTTTTGGCTGTTGCATTTTCTTGGCAACTTCCCTGAGCTAAAATCGCATCTTTTAGTCACGTTCTTGTCACGCTTTATCCTCCCAGTAATATATTTTAATTCTGTTAGCTAGCCCATCTGGGCTTTTTTCTACTTTACGGGGGAATCGTTGTACAATTTGTATTAATATTGACTATGGGAGGGCTATAGTTGGGATAGACTTAAATTGTCAACAATTGACCTAGCTAACCAAATTTTGTTGAACATGCATCATTGTTTTTGATGATATTTGTTCGTCTTTAAAATGCAGCGTCGTTTTGGGCTGCACATTGGAATCAAAAGAATTCACACATGCATTCAACAGTCATAGTTTTGGCCTAGATAAGAATACCCAAGAGAATCGGATATATTCTTGCAACTTGTTTTACAATGTTCACACATGATCATTACACGACGATTTTAAGAGTGTACCTAAAAAAAATATAATATTAGTGACAAAATAATGAGTGATAAAAGTCACTAATATCATATATTAAGTGATAATAACTTTTATTTTATCACTAATGATGATTTTTAAGTAAAAATAATTTTTATTTTATCACAATATGACTAAATAATGATAAAAATTAATGTTTTAAGTTATCACCATTAACAATTAGTAACACCTCTATTGTAACAACCTAGTGACAACAAAAATTATCACTATAATTTGTGATGAAATATTTATTGTCACTATAATTGTGTTACTTATTGCCTATGATGACAACTTAAACATTTTTTGTGTTACTATTTAATTTGTAAAATGCATTAAAGTGATAAAATTAAATTTTTTATCATCTAAGATACATTATTAGTGACAATTTTTGCATTATCACTTACTCTTTTGTCACCAATTTATCCTTTTCTTATAGTGTGTTTTTATTTTAGGCGATTCAATGGAACTAAAGCACCTTACTTTCGTTGTTTTTTCTCATTGACATGGATACCGAATTGAAACTTCACTAAATGTGAAATTTCGTATGGAGTAGGAACAAACGATTTAACCATTAAATTTGCCTAACTTAATCAAGGATTTATCCTAGGGATAAGCAGGTTGATAGCTTGATGACATGCTCCCATAAATAGATCGATTGTAGGTTCAAATCTCAAAAAGAGTAATTAAGAATCAGCAAATATCCTTTTTTTCCCCCCTGAAAAAACAAAATACAAAAAATGAAAAACTAAGGTGTCCAATCTCTTACCTTATATCTACTAAAGAAACAAAAAAAATCTTGTTAATCTTTAAGTTGCTTTTGTTTTCCATGTTATAATTTTGACCAAAAAATAGTAGTTTGATGTATCAAGTAGAATCTTATCTCTGTGCATTTGCTTTTTTGAACAAACTATTATGGCATATCTATCTTTGACAATGTACCATACTATTCTAGAATTGCAGAAATGTTGGTATATGTTATACATTGGCCTCAAATAAGTCAAATACGCGTTGTTGGCCCACTTTAAAAGTGGGCCTTCCTTTTGAGCCAATGTGCTGGATTTTAATTACATATAGCTGTTGGATCAAGTTTTAGGTTAGGCCCACCTCAAGAAACCCCACCCAACTAAATTTCCTCCCATTTCACATTTTTCTCAACCGTAGAAACGTAGAGGAAGGCAGAAAAAATGGAGGAAAAAAAAAATGAAAACAAGGTCTTCATTTGAATAAAAGGATACAAGGAAGGGCCAAGTGGCTTGTGGCATAATGGCATAAATTTCTAAATAATATGGGTAGGGGTGAGCAAAATTGTCCATTAACCGACTGAACCGAAATCGAATTTACCAAACTGTTTTGTCTAATTGATTTTTGGTTTGATTAACGATTAATTTTTTAGAAAATGGTGCGGTTCGGTTAATTTTTCATAAAAAATCAATTAAAATTGGTTTAACTAAATTTTAATAAATTATCAACCATTGTGTAGGTTGCTTGGTTTTTTTCTTTATAAATTATATAATTATGGGAATAAGCATATTTGCACTAAAAATAAGGAGGAGTAGCTTTAGATTTATAAAGTTCAGGTTGTATTCTTGTTGAATTATTTACTAGAAAACTACTTATACAGATGCATTCTTAGCTAAATAAAGTTTTAATTTTGGATTGAGTTCATTTAATTCTAGATTTTTCTTCTTATAACCTAATTAAAAGATGTTCAAAAGTTCCCCAGAAGCTTGATAAACGGGGGTAAGGGTATAACAATTTGTAGGTGTTTTATTTACTGATACATGTTACTTGTTCTATAGTATTTGAAGTTTTTAATAATTAGATTGCTTGTTTTTACTTGAACTACTATAATTAAGTTTTTGTTTCAATGATAATATTATGTTGTTGAATAATAATATTGAAAACAAAAAAGATCAAATAAAGATTGATTAATTGGTAAATTATCCAAATTGAACTAAAATTTTTCGGTCAATTTTATTGGTTAACCAAAAAATTCGGTGCAGTAAACGGTTAATAACTTTCATACATTTTTGGTGAATTAATCATTTGATTCAGTCGGTTAATTTACCGAAGCGATCGATGCTCACCCCAAAATATGGAATATAGGAGTTTAAACTTAAACAAGCTCCTGATGTGCTTGTGTGTATAAATAAATAAAAACAAAAAAACAAAATGATACAAGCAAGAGTAACTTATTGAGTCAACCAATATTTTAACATAAGCTGTCCTAGAAAATAGGGTATGGTCTAATGAAAATTCATCAATCTTTTTTCGGGTTTTGTTGTAGGCTTTAGGCCTTAGACCTAGACGTACTACAGGCCCAAGTCACAAGCCTAGGTATACTTCGACATTGATCAAGAAGTATTACGCATGGGGTGACTATGAATTTGAATTTCTATTTTTGTAATAAAAAAAGTAAAAGTAAAAATAACAATATCCTAATATAAATTATATAAAAGTTTTCAAAATGTTACACAATGTCCAAAATATAAAAATCATATAAATGTTAAAGATAATTAAAATTACACTAATTTAAAATATAATAAAATATTTAGGAACCAGAAAGAACTAAAGAATATAAGAATTATAATATAATTAAAAATATTTTTTTCTCATAAGATTGTTTATCTAGGTAATGTTTGATTATCTTCCCCTGATAAACTTGTTTTGGGAGATCATAATCAAATATATATAAATTGATTTTGACTCCAAAATGCCAAAATAAGTCTTAAAATGCCTTATTCTTTTCTTCATTATCACCTAAAACCCCTAATTTTCCAAATACATACATATAGATATATATTGATGAGGTTAAAAGCTGTGTATACTGGATTGGGATAGTGTTTGGATTAACTTGACCTGGCTAGTCGGGGGAGTCCAACTGAGAGATAACTTTGGGCTGAGATCTGCAATTACGAACAAATATTAGATTAGTCGAGGTGCCCTCAATTAAGGCACTCTGACGCTCAAGTTAGTACTGTTCGAGTAGATAAACTGAGCAATAGAGTGAGGGCTTATAGTATAAAATGGCATACCTTAAGAACGGCTGGCAACGAGGTATTTATAGCCTTTTTCAGGTGGATGATATGTCTAAAATGCCCCTAATATGTGTATGGGGCTTTTGTTCTTGTATAGGGAGCTTTAGGTTATCTCCCATCTTTGTATTATTCTAAATGGCAATATCTTCTACTTTCTAAGATAAAATAGTATACTGGTGGAGCGTCTCCTGATAGGAGTGGAGATAGAGGTGGTAGTGGGGCGGTATGTGCTATTAATACGGAAGTATGCTACCTATCAAGGCATTAAATGTGACAGAGATACGCTTCAGTATTAGAAAAACTTTGCTGGTCGACAACATGGTCGATCATGGAACTGGTTCTAAAGGGTGAGCGGCCTTCTAGGGAACGACGGTCAAGCTCTCTCATTGAAGATGGTTGAGCTATGTGTTCGATTCACAGTCTAGTCGAAGGCTGCTGGTCATGCTTATTGCATAGGTGACAAAGTGAATGGATGGTCGATCAAGGTTGATGCCGCAACTGGGTCTTTAAGGTGAGATAGGCCTGGAAGTGTGCTCTTAGGCCAACAGTTGTTTGGCTAGGCCTGCTCGGCCATCCCATATCATGAGCCCTCCTCACTTGTAGTCTTGATCGAGCCTGTCGATGAGAAGAAGTAAGGAGTAAGTATGTTGTTGGATAGCAATTTTGGAGATTTGACTAGGGTTTTGTGCGCTCAGCTAGGTTTTGGGCATTCGACCAGGTTTTTGGTGCATTTAATGTGTTTGTTACGTTAAGCCATACAAAATGCCAAATGACGGCTATGCAATTATTACTGTTGATTGAGTTCTCGCGTCTGAGTACCTATAAATAGGCACGGTGAAAATGGTCATTTTACACTTTTACTGCGTTTGGTCTGGTCGAGCTTCAAATTCAAAAAGTTCTCTTTCTTGCATTCTATGCTTAAAGTTTCATCGAGATCCTATAAGTTTTATCTTCTATCTTCAGTTTTTCCTTAGTTATTGGTTAAACATGTCAAATACTTCCAATAGTGAAACCACTAGGTCCCGGGGGCACCATTCCATGGGGAGGGTGATGGTGAGAGTACATCTAGTAGCTCATCAAGCGATAGCTTGACCTCTAGCATCTTGAGTGATGAGCTGGTTATTTCTGGGGGTGAGGATGGCCCGAGTGAGGTGCTAACATCGCATGTTCGACTTTTCACACCATATTATTATAGTGAAATTATTTTAAAGATTACCACAACTGACATGGCACGCATTAGGGAACTTTACCTTGTCCCTATCGAGTATGAACTCTTAGTTCCTAGTCCATAGGATAGGATGCATTAACCTCCCAAGAGGTGTATCACTATTTTTGAGAAAGCATTTAGATTTGATTTTAGGTTCCCCTTTGCGCCAACCGTGATCACTCTGTTAGGAGGTCTGCATAACGCAGCTCCTACCAAATTATTTCTTGACCATATACAGCCTTATCGTGTTGATGCATCTGTTCGACTAGTCGGCCTCTTTTGCCAATTTCTCCAATCTTTTCCACCTCCTAATGTCCGAAAAGTTTGGTAGCACCAAGGAATCTAAGTTCTATTACCTTACAGTGTAATCGCATTGAACATGCTTAGTAACCTTGTCGTTCTCCTATGGCTAGAAGTGGAAAAGATATTTTCTATATGTTTGAGGGCTCGGGGGGTTTAATATTCGAAGGGGGTGGTGGAGAGGACATATCGAGATGCCTGATAACTTGACCCTTAGTTGGCCAAATATCTTTACTCGGGATTTGATCAAGTTTAGCTAAATGAAGGCCTCAGTATTACTCAAGGAAATGTGTTTGGTACTGGTTGGCTTGTCACTAGTTGAGCTGAACTTGCCAGCGGGTGATCAACTAGATAGTTCTCTGTTGATTGTTATGATTATCTGTTTCATGTTATCTTTCTGCTCAAGTTTAATTACTTGTTTTTGCATTGTCTTTTGTGATAGTAGATTGAAAAGAAATCATGAACCACACTAGGTAAGAAGCAATGGCTTAGGCCCAAAGGAATGAGGAGCACTGCCAGGCAGCGGTTGCTTGACGAGAGGATATCTCGATCATAACCCCAGCACCCCCGATGGTTGAATCAACTTCGAGTGCATCACAAGCTCGATCGATAGCGACAACTAGTAGCAGCCTTATAGATCGGGGCAAAAGATAATTGGTTGAGCAGGGTGGTCTTGCTAAAAAGAAGATAGTGATCGACAAGGGCAAAGGAAAAATTGCGGCAACTAGTCAACCTTCAAGCTATGATTTGTTCGATAAGCACGGTGATGGTGTACTGTTCCAACTGCCTAGGTTGCCATCGCCCTAATTTGGGACAAAGCCCTTTATGGCCATCCACAACTCTCACTTCATCATGTTGTTGGAGTCAATCGAGACCTCCACGCTCAAAGTGATGGTGGTTAGGCTCATCGCATCCGACCAGAAGAAGTTCATAGACCTAAGCCAAACTGGTGCGCTTAAGGCTTTAGCGTACCATAGCAATATGGCAAGTATATGATTGATTCAAGTTTCTTGTCAAATGCTATCTATTACTGGTCGATCATACTTTACTAATGAGGAATTTTTCCTTTCAAGTGAGTCAGCTGGGCTATCACTTTTATCAGAGGTCGGAGTTAGCTCTGGCTGATTGAGAGCAACTGCAGGAGGAAGTGGAAATGGAGACCATAAAGGTACAGCTCGAATCATCCCATGCCAGGGTCGACCAACTGATGAAGGAGGTCGCAGACCTCCATAAGCAGCTCGTGACAAAAGATCAGCAGCTGGTTATGGCTATCCAAGAAAAAAGTAGGATGGACGAGTTGCTGTATCAGGCTTAATTGGATGTGTAGCAAAGATATGATTTTGGTTGAATGGTGGGGCACAATGCTATGATACAAGAGGTTCTAGTAGAATTCTATAGGAAGCTCCCACTGATGCGAAAGGAGACGATGCAGTAATTCATACTATGCTTAGCCTTTCGGGATGTGAGTGTAGTCTTTTCACTAGATGACAGAAGGATTGTGTTCGAGAAGGCCATAAAGTAACTCGAGTATTTGGGCTACACCTTTCGATCAAAGGACAAAAACTGTATTAGCCCCATCTTGGACAAGCAGTTGCAGCCATATCTTGAGCCCCAGGAGACAGTTGCCGAGAGGGGCACTGTAGGGGATATTTCGATCTAGTCCTTGACCGCTGCGTAAAAGAGGTAAGCGAATGTGACAAAAAGGCTAACTAGTATAGCGAAGGAGTTTGATTTTGTGAACGACTTTACCTTTGAAATTCATGATGGTATGATCAATGCAGGCGAGTATTTGCTACACCCTGAGGACTTTCTGGTTGATGAGGTAGGGTCTTCGAGACCAGCATTAGCCGCTCTCTCCCCTATTGCAGCAATACTGGAGCAAGAGATTGATAGCCTTGCGGTGGTTTCAATTTTGTCAAGCGATGAGCTCGACCAAGCTATTGAAGATAGCGCTTGGGAGATTTGGGCTGAGGGTATGAGGTTGAGCAACAATTGAAGTTTCTACCTCCAAGATTATGGTTGTAGTGCCCCACCTCAGAATAGCACCTAAGTTAAGGCACTACTCTAATTTAGACTTAAATCTCAAAGTTACGATTCAACGAAGGGCTTATAAAATTCAAACGTCTCAAAGTTAAACACCGATTCATCTCAACAAGACTAAATAAAGCAACAAAACAAATGTATCATAAGAGATTCAGGGAACTTAGTTATGTTACAACCTTTGACAAATCATGCCATCAATGCCATCTTATACTACAACCTTTAAATAAGATTTACACATCACAACATCTCTAAGGTAAACAAAATATTCACAAGTTCTATACTTAACTACGACATTAGTTTTATTACAAAATAACCACGCACTTCGTTCCAAACCTGGCATCCATTAGAGCCCTTCCTTGTCTGAGAGATTAGTAAATATAGGGAGGATAAGTTCAAAGACTTAGTGAGGGATAAGTAAAAGTAATAGTAAGGTTTATCGAGGAGAAACTCAACTCGATAAAACATAATTTAAACATGCTGAATCTAATAAATTCAGAAAATAGGCAGTATAGAAAAGCAAATAGGAGACTCTCCTACCTTATTGTTCAAGAATAGATTACAAGTGGACAGAAATCATCTAGGCAATTCAAACCTAAAGCATATATATTCCAAAAAAAGCTATAAGATATGCATTGCAAATTCATCTTATACCAAATAGACAGATATTTTACCTAAGCGTAATAGCTTAGTATATGGTAGATGCCTGTACAAAACTGTATAGCGCATCACTGATACCTAGGGGGAAATTCCTAGTGTATTGCTCGTACTCAGGGGAAAATCCCTAGCGTACGGTTGGCACCTAGGGGGAAATCCCTAGTGTATCATTAACACCCAGGGAGAAATTTCTAACATGCCCCACATAACTAAATAGATCACCCGGTATGGCCCTTGGCCTATATAATCACCATACAGAAAACAGAAATAATTGCTTATAAAATAATTGCTTATACTGATGCCTAGGGGAAAATTCCTAGCACTTCGTTAGTTTCAAATCAACATTACAAAATAGAATTGAACAGAATAGAAATGTCACCAAGGCAACAGAAAGCAGTAACAGAAAACTGATAGCAGATATGCCGACAAGGCACATATATAGTACAGACAACATAGATACGAGATAGATAGATATTAGAATAACAGACAGACAGATAGAAGTTCTGGATGCTAGAATAGACAGAAAAAAGAATCGACATTAGAGATAACCCTCATAGGGGTATTTAAATCAAATAACAGATAATAGGCAGATTTCAATCATAGGTCAAAGTACGATTCAGAAATAGTAAAACCCACACAAGGGCTTATTACAACCACAGATAAGAAAAGAAAGTGTTAGATTAGCAGATTCTCATCTTTTATAGTTTCAATCAGCAACATTCAAATTTGAAATCTACTGCCCACTAGTGCTCAGCTTGTTGTCACCTAATCAGGAAAATATTGTAAGAATCAAAATTCTTGTTCAATCTTAGCAGCCTTCTAGAAATACATCAAGCATTCAAATGCCTTATCTATTATCAGGATGATACAAATTAATATATTTCTTCACAAAATTCTCCAGAATCAATATTTCTAAATTATCTAAGATAATCTCGATTAATTCCAAAATAACATAATTTCCATGATAACAAATCAATGCATTACAATCTTAAGAAATATGTTTGCATTATTCTCTAGTCAAATTTCCATCTTAAATACTATTCAACTCATAATATTTCCTAATATCAAAATTAAAGTTCAACTTAGTATCAACCATAATTTCAATCTAAAGTTCATATCTCTTAACTCCATATTCCTCACATAGGTAAATAGTTCATAAAGGTACATATATTGACTCAAAGGCTCATTCTAGACAAGATTCAACATTTGCATGCATGTATGTATATATATGTATAACATGCAACAACCAATCAAAATCAAATTTCACTACTGAGGGTCTGGAGTCACAAATCGATAGCACATGGATGAACATCGTGTCAAGATAAACAAACTATCTCTCTATCACTGTCAAAAAATTCAACTTTGCCATAGAAACGTTCCTCTCGATGAGAGGATTCCAATGCTACCTTTAGTTTTGAATTTTGAGCAATGTAGATGTTGAAATGGGTAAAAAACAGTCATGTTTCTCTCTTCTGCTACTGCTCCCCCATCGTCAAAACTAACACGCAACACTTCCACCGTGCTTCCCACGTCGAGTACTGCCTAATACACCCCTCAGAATCATCGATGATCGCTGAAAAATAGAGAACCCAGTTGGCCGCCGTAAGTTCTCTCTCTCGGGTCTTCTCACCGCTGCTGCTTCACCACGTAAGTGTGTGTTTGTGTGGCTGGGAGTGAGGGTATTGGTGTAGAGAACAAACTAAAAGAGTTAAATGGCTGAGATAGGTTGTCGGTGAGCTTTGCCGGAGATGGTGGTCTTGGCCGAGGAGGAGAAGAAAAAAGAAAAGGGAAAGAAAAGTGAAGGAAAAAGAAAGTAGGAAATAGGAAGGAAAGAAAAGAAGCTGCCGATTTTTTTGAAATCCCATTTTTCATATATTTTTTTTCAATTTAGTCATTCAAAAATTCAAGTTATGAATTCATGCCCCAAGTTTTTAGGAAAACTGTGATTAATCCCAATTGACTTAGGGTATCTCATTCAAACCCCAAACTATTCAAAAGTTTACACAATTAAGTTTATAAAAATTATAATTTAACCCACAAAATTTTTTAAAATAATTAATAATATGAAATTCATAAAATTTTCAAATAATGACAAAATCATATATTATAAATAAAATCAATAAAATTCTCGGACTGTTACAATGGCCGCCTAATGTGGGCTATTTTGTGCTTTTTGTGATCTTTTTTTTGTCAGCTTTGTAATTCAAGTTTGTACTCAAATCTTTGGAGTTAATGAAAAATTGTTTCTAGTTATTCGATATGTTTCATGTTTTAGCTTTGAGTTCTTATCCTAGTCAAATATGAATGCTTGATGATCAAGCTAATTATGGATAACACGAATCCCATAACGATGATCATAGTCGACTCTAATTGATGAAATGATTGTATAAATGCCCGCAACATTGGGGTCGATTAAGGTTATTACTTTTGTAAAGAAGCAAGTGCTTTCATAAGAATGAATGTGCGTGTTTAATGTTTTGTTACTAGGTTGTCGATTAAGCATAGTTTATTTGACGCAATAATTAGTTAAATTGTCCTAGGATTTTCACTAAAGTTCTACTCGACTATGTGGTCGAGAGGTAACTAAGTGTATTTGTTAAAATGTATTAAATAATTTTTCTTAATATTGTCGATTATGGAGTCGACTATAGGCACCAAGTGGCCTTTGATTATTGGCACGAAGCTGTTGCTTAGGTCAACTATGGGGTCGATTATTATCGTTGGGTTGAAAAATATTGATTTGGCAGCTTGAAGCTGCTTCTTAGATTGACTATGAGGTTGACTGTAAACTTGTTGAGTTAAAGAAGAGGGAAATGGGGGGCTATTGTAACGTTACAAATAAATGATAGCAAGATTGCTAAAAACTTTATTTATATCCAACAATACAATAGCTATCACAAAGCTTTTATACATAGAATTTCTTCAAGTTATGGCATTCCATAGATGTAAAAGTTCGTTGTCGTTGATGGCCGCTAGTCGATATGCATTGTGCTTTGACACTTTGACGACAGTATAAGGCCCCTCCCATTTTGGGTTGAGTTTGTCGATGTTCTTGAATACTTCTACCTTCTTGAGAACAAGGTCCCTGATCTTGAAATGGCGTGGTCGAACCCTTTTGTTGTAGTTTTCTACCATTTTTGATCTATAGTGCTGCACGGTGTTATAGGCTTCTTGTTGTCACTCATCAATGGTCTCCAGGTTGAGTTTTCTTTTAGATGTATTCTTGATCTGATTGAAGTGGATTACTCAAGCTGTGCGTCGTATAAGTTCAGAGGGGATGACTACTTTAGAATCGTAGACCAAACTATAAGGGTTGTGACCTGTGGTTGTACAGGGGGTGGTCTTGTACGCCCATAACACCCTAGAGAGGTTGTCTGTCCAACTTAAATTGATCTCCTCTATTCGGGCTTTTAGGTGGTTAAGAATAGTTCGGTTCGTCACCTTTGTTTGGTTGTTGGACTGAGAGTTCCCAATTGAGGTAAATTGTTGGGTGATCCCCAGAGCTTCACACCAACTTCGCGTGTTTCTATTCTGAAACTATGTTTCATTGTTTAAAATAAGGATCTTGGGGAGATTGAAGCGGCAGATGATGTTTTTCCAAATAAAACTTTTGATGGCCGTATTAGTTATTTTTGGGACAACCTTAGCCTAGACTTACTTGGTGAAATATTCAAATGCCACAATTATGAACTTTCTCTGATCTATCGTCTTTGGTAGAGACCCCAGAACATTGATCCCCCACTGGTCAAATGGCCAAGCGACCTGAACATTAATTATAGATACAGTGGGCTGGTGCGAGATGTTCGAGTAGACTTGGCAGAATGGATACTTTCAAGTAAAATCAACAGCATCTTTCAATAGTGTGGGCCAAAAGTATCCATATCTGATGACCTTATGCGTAAAGGATCTTCCTCCTGAATAGTTCCCATAAATGCCTATATGGATATCTTGTAGGACGTCGTGAGCTTGGTCAGAATCCAAGCCCCTCAAGGGTAGTCCAAAGATCAATCTTTTATAAAGCTAACTATGGTCGTTGAGAGTAAACTTGGTGGCTTATCCATAGAGCCTAAGTACCTCATTCTTGTCTTTGGGAACTGTACATTGACTCAGGTAAAGCTTTATGGGATCCTGCCAAGAAAAAATTATCTCCTCGACACTCTCCACAAAACTCTGTTCAAGGATGTCTATTGATGGTTTGTTGGCGACTAGAAAGATTATTGTTCTATCTCTTGCTTCTCTAGTTGCGCTTGCAAATTTGGACAGGGCGTCTACTCACTCATTATTCGATCGAGGTACCTGGCTGAAGGTAAACTTTTTGAATGATTGCTGTAGTCTTCTGACCTTTATCAGGTATTGGCTCATCGTTGAGTCCTTAGCCTCAAATTTCCTTCGACCTATTTTGCTACCAACTGGGAATCTGTAATTACTGCCAAGTGCTCGACCCATCGATCTAGTGCTACCTTATTCCAGTAAAGAGGGCTTTATACTCTGCCTCGTTGTTGATCACTGCATAATTGAGCTTGATTGTGAAGTTGTATTCCTCCACCAAAGGAGAACAGAGAGCAATACCTACGCTACCTCTTGAAGTGGTCGCTAACTTGTCAACGTGCAAGGTCCAAACAAAAAAGGTTTCACGATTCTGCTCAAGGAGAATGACCCACTTGGCGATAAAGTCTACCAAAATCTGTGCTTTAAAGGTTGTTCTGGGTTGAAAAGTGATGTTGAACTCTCTCAATTTGATGGCCCATTTTGTTAATCTCTCAAATGCATCTAGCTTTGAAAGTACTTGCTTTAATAGTTGGTTCATTAGTATTATGATTGCATAGGACTGAAAGTATGGTCACAGCTTTCGAGTTGCAGTGACTAATGTGAGAACAAACTTCTCGATCTTCAAGTAGTTATGTTCTGGCCCTTATAGCACCTTACTACAGTAATAAATTGGTAGAGACTGTAACTGAGTTGATCGATGCTTCAAAAATAGCTAAGTAAATATATAGCACCTCTCCTAGTTTCAGCTTAGCAAGCGTAGGAGGTGAGGACAAGTATTGTTTTAGTTCGACTAGACCCTAATCACACTGTTCATTCAACTAGAAGCTTAACTTCTTCGCAATCTTAAGTATCTTAAAGAAAGGTAGGCTCTTATCAGTCAAGCATGCAATGAATCTGCCAAGAGCTATGATTCTCTCGACCAGGTGCTGCACGTCTCGAATTGTTTGAGGTGGCGCAATGTCTAAGACTGCCTGAATTTTTTGTGGATTGGCCCTAATGCCCCTTTAACTAACCATGTAACCCAAGAATTTGCCTCCTTGAACTTCGAAGGTATTCTTGTTCGAGTTTAATTTCATGCCAAAAGCTCTCAATATGGTGAAGGTGTGGTTACGGTCAAGTAGGTGGTCTTTGGTCTTCTCTCTTTTGATAATCATGTTGTCAACATAATCCTCCATAGACTTGTTGATCTCATTCTTGAACATAAAGTTGATCAGTCTCTGATAGGTTGCACCTGCATTTTTGAGCTCCAAAAGCATGATAAAAAAATAATAAACCCCATTGAGGACCACAAAAGAGGTCTTATCCCTATCCTCGGGTGCCATGAATATCTGGTGATAACCTTAAAAAGCACTCATCATACTTAATAGTTCACAACTAGGAGTAGAATCGACTAATAAATCTATACGAGACAAGGGGTAAGGATCTTTAGGGCAAGCTTTACTCAAATTAGTGAAATCGTTATACATGCGCCGTTTCCCCACATTCTTAAGGACAAATATAACATTACAAAGCCAAGATGGGTATTGAATTTCTACAATATAGCTTGCATTTAAGAGTTTATTAACTTTCTTCTTAATGATTTGGCACTTCTTGGCATTAAAGTTCTCATCTTCTGCTTGATAGGTTTGTACGAGGGGTCCATATTGAAGTGGTGGACGATTACACTAGGGTCGATTCCTTGGAGATTGGATGCCCTCCAAGCAAAGACATTGACATTTTTCCATAGAAAATTGACCATGAGACACTCCATGTGGTGGCCTATATCTGTTCCAATCCTTGTGGTCTTGTTGGGTTCCCAGGCTTCAGCTCGACTATTTTAAACTCCTCGATGGGCTCTACTTTGGTGTCTTCCAACTTTTTCTTCTTACTATCTTGTCTCTCCTCGGGTTCTACTATAAGGGCATCCCCTGAGGTTTATGTTGTGGTCGAGTCTTCTGATTGCTTGACTATACTGAAATGGTATAACAATGCCATGCTTCTTTAATGTTGCACAGCAGCTCGCTTGTGCTTGCTGGGGTCAAAAATTTTATTTTCATATGGCAAGTTGAGATAATGGCTTGGAAGCCGTTAAAAGCTGGTCGCCCAATTATAACAGTATAAGCAAATAGGGCATCGACAATTAGGTAGTTGACATGAGTGTTCTCCTACAGGGTGCTTTGCCAAATGATGTAGATAAGTTGATGGAGCCTTTCGGTATGATTTTCAACATCCCAAATTTGACTAAGGGTGTCTGCACGAGCTCAAACTTCAACTGGCCTAGATTCATCCTTTTCAATGTCGATAGGAAAATAATGTTAGTGGAGCTGCCATTGTTGACTAAAATCTTTTTCACTTCAAAGTTAGTGATCTTGATGGAGACCACCATGGGGGCAGTCAGCTTTGTGGTCGATACTCTTGCCTTTGAGGTGGGAGAGGTCGCCACAGTGAAAGAGATGGGCTCTGCATTAGTGGACAAGTGGAACATTATTTTGATAGGAAAAGCCCTGGTCGAGTCTAATCTTCTTTGTGTCTGCCTTCTAGCGGACTTTGAGTCCTCTCCAGTAGGACCTCTAACAATCATGTTAATCACTCCTCGAATGGGTGAGTAGGTATCCTGAGTGGGTTTCTTTCTTTTGTCGTCTCTCCTTGGGCTAATTGACCTTTCTCTACAAGGAGTCTAGTCAATTTGGCCACCTTCTGTCTAGGCACCATCAACCACATACTTCTTGAGATAGTCCTATCTAATTAGCCTCTCGATTTCATCATGCAGATTGAAACAATATTCCATGTTGTTGACTCTTTGTTTGTAGAAGTGGCAATACATTTTTAATTTTTTCATGGCTTCTGTTTTAATTAGCTTCCTTAGTTTTTTAAAGAGATTCTCGTGTTGGATCGCGAATAATACCTCTTTCGTCAGTAGTGTGTAGTCATGAAAGCGTTTGATAAGAGATCGACAACCCTTTATCTACTATCGGTCATTTTTCTCCTTGTTTTTCTTCTTCTTGACCTTAAGATTACCAAATTTCAATCTGTTTATCTCCTCATGGGTCATATACTTCTTTGCCAGGTTGAGCAACTCCTCTGTCGATCGGGGGCATTCTCGCACTAAAGCATTAGTGCACTCCTTATGTTTGAGTCCTAAGAAGAGAACATCAATCAAAAACTTGATCCTTGGGTTGTCAATTTTCAACACCTTTGTGTTGAACCTAGTGAAGAAATCATGGAGGGATTCCCCTTCATTTTGCTTCACAGTATGGAGATAGGTGTGGGGGAGTTTCGCCTTTCATTGATTGGCGAACTAGTGAAGGAACTTATCACATAGATGGTCATAGGAATATATCGACGCCGACTTAGCTTGATGAAACTAGTCAAGCGTAATGCTTTGAAATGTGGTGACCAGCATCTTCGCGTGTATATACTCGTTGTGACCAAGCAGTTATATCATGTGTTTGAACTACATTAGGTGCTCATTCGGGTCGATTAAGCCATCATATCATGGAAATCCAGTTGGGACTTTGGTGTCGATGGTAATGCGCTTGTTGATTATCTTTTAGACTAATGATGACCCTATTTCCCCGCGGAATCTCTAGGGTCCATCAATGTTGGGGATCCTTCCTGTATTCCTCTTTGATATCTCCTTAAGGTGTCTGTTCAGCTGTTGGACTTGATAAGACACTTTTTCCTACTCTTCTTGGTTTGCCTAGGTCATATTCTTGTCAAACTAAAGGCCTCGGGCACATGACCCTATCGCGCTGTGGGGCTCAAAGAGGTTGGGCAGCATGATTTGTTAACTCACTAATCTCCTTCTGCTGTTTTGGTCTAGAATGTTCAACCTTATCGCGTAACTGGGTTCGAATAGGCTGAATGTAATGGTCAATAGAATCAGCAATTTCTTTCTGTGGATCATGTCGAACCCTTTCTTTGGGAAGGTGCCGGGGCTGACTTCATGTCTTCCCTATAATTGCTTGGATTCTGCTCAATTGCGGTTGTCTCTTGGGGCCTTTATTCAGGAGGTGGGGGTTGCCGAGCCATGCTAATTGCTAGGGTAGGCACAACTGTATGTCGAATCAGGGCGGTAGATAATTGAACAGAAATTTGAGTAGAAATTTGCTCACTGATTAGTTGCATCAACTGAGGTATAATTAAAGTGACAACTTGCTCTGGTGGGGCGCTCGATCCCAAAGCACTCAACTCTTGATGAGGCTGAGGGGGAGGAGAAGATATTGTCCTTCTGTTTTCCTCTGTTTCTGAAGTGACTTGCCTGGTGTTCACCATTTTTCGATTATAGTCTCTAAATTTCCCACAGATGGCGCTAAAATGATGAGATTGAGAGTTATGTATACTGGATTAGGATAATAATTGGGCTAATTCAACCTGGCTGGTCGGGGACTCCAATTGAGAGATAGTTTTGGGCTAAGAGTTGCAATTACAAGCAAACGCCAGACTAGCTGAGGTGCCTTTAGTTAAGGCATTTTAACGTTCAAGTTAGTACTAATCAAGTTGATAAACTAAGCAGTAGAGTGGGGGCATATAGTGTAGAATGGCATACCTTAAGAGCAATTGGCAATAGGGTATTTATAACCTTCTCCAAGTGAATGATATGTCTAAAATGCCCTTTACATGTGTAGGGGGCTCTTATCCTTGTATGGGGAGTTTTAGGTCATTTTCCATCTTTGTACTGTTTTAGGTGGCATCACCTCCTACTTTTCAGGACAGAATAGTACATTGGTGGCTTGCCTCTTGATAGGAGTGAAGGTAGGGGTAGTACTAAGGTAGTATGTGCCATCAATGCGGAGTATGCTACTTATTAGGGTATTAAATACGACAGAGATACAATTCAGTGCTAGACCGACCTCGCTGGTCGACAACATGGTTGACCATGGAACTGGTTCCAAGGGGTGAGGGCCTCTCGAGGGATGGCGCTTGCATTCTCTCGTCAAAGATGGTTGAGCCGTTTGTTTGATTTGCGGTCTAGTCGATGGGCGTCAGTTGAGCTTGTTGCATAGGCAACAAAGTGAACAGATGGTCGATTAGGGTTGACGGCCCAACTGGGTCTCTAAGGCGAGATAGGTCTGGAAGTGTGCTCTTGGGCCAGTAGTTGTTGGATTAGACCAGTTGGAATATCCCATATCACATATATATTATTATTTATAAAATAATAGATATTACTAAATTCTATTTTTAACACAAATATTCACACAAAATAAATGTTGATTTGATCTAAAAATATCCGTTCCCAAAATATAAACAAACAATATAAATACTTTCCAAAATATTTTCTAACTATTTCCCCAAAATATAAATAAAAATCAATCACATTCCTTAGTACCGATTTTGCATTTTCCAACCTTACTTTAAAAATTTATTTCCTCAAAATTTATAACATAATCATCCATAAAACATAACCTAATATTTCCATAAGATTTTCTTTTAATTTTCTTTACATTTTAATATGATATTAGTTGATTGAAACTTTAATAAAAAAATGTACTACAAAGCAAAAAATAGAAAATTAATCTGAGCCGTTCGTGATCTTTGATGCATTCAGAAATTAGAACAGCATCTCTGGGAAAACCTTTCCATTTTCTGCTGTTATCCTTTTGAACCCCAAGAATCTCTTTCCGCAGGAATGGCTATTGCAAATATTTTACTCTCTCAGGCAGCAGCATCTCTTCAACTCTCGTCTTCCCTTGTCCATGGTGAAACAAAACTCTCAGCATCCTCCACTGTTCTTATGGGGGCTCCGCTCGCTTCCCGCATTCCTTCTCCTCTTTACGGTACGTGACTCTTTGTTCTGCCATGTGTTTGTGTTTTTGCCTCTCTGTGTTTGTGTAAATTCTAAGTTTATGTGTATATCTTCACCGTTCCTTTGGTGACTTAACTTCTCAGCGCTCTGTTATAAGTGTTGGTGCAAAGGGTTGGGGATTTGAATTTGCCCGACATTTTGCATGTCTTTATCATGGGCTGGATTGAGGCTTTGAATCTTGGGGTTCGTTTATATGATATAAAAATTAGGCTCATAAGATGGCGAAAATTAAAAATTGTGGAGTTTTTGAAATCTTGAATGTTTTTCTTGCTTAATTTAACAGGTTTTGCTTATGGTATTTTGGTTCCTTCTTGTGGCTTTGGCTTTAATTTTCTTGCTTGAAATCACATAAAGGTATAAAAGCAACAAGGCGGCTTGTTGTTCAGTCGAAGAGGATATCGGGCTTGGAGGAGGCCATCAGAATAAGAAGGTTATGCCTCTGTGAGATATTATTATGGTGGCTTGTTGCTTATACTTGATCTTTTGATTATCAGTCTTGCTAGACTCATAATGCTTCATAACAATGCATTACTATACAGCAGATTTAAAGCACGATTTAGCTACAAATTAGGCATTTCTTGGCAGTTGAAGTCATTTCTTACAATGGTTACTTGTTGAATAATGATACTTTTATGCTGGAAACTTCAAAAGAAAATTTGTTTGTAAGTTTATGAGCGATACTTTAACCAATAAAGGCAAAAAAATTAATTCTGGATGGCGCAAAATTGTTGATCAGCTTATATTGAAGGAAATACTTTTGAAATAAAAACAAGGTTTAATGGCCAATTTCTTGCTTTTCTGATATTTCTGTTTCTGTATGGAAATGTGTAGCAACAAAATATCAAATTGTGATGTTATAGATGGAATTGATCTCTAGGTTTCGAAATTTTTATGTAATGTATTCCTTTCCATTTTATATCCATTTCGATTTTGCGGTCAAACTTCCTGGAAATCAATGCATTCTGCAGTTTTGTGCAAGTAAAGTATTTTATAGTGTTTTTCAAACAAAGTATTAACATCGGTGTTGCCATTATCGGTTATTCTTTTTATTTATTTCTGCCCACATATCAAAAGATTGTGACATATTGTTTATTTGTTTATGACACAGGGAGCGTGAGCTCCGAGCTTCACCAACATCTAAAAGAAGGCCTCCTTTGAGGCGTGGAAAGGTATCACAACGACTTCCTGTGCCTGATCATATTCCAAAGCCTCCTTATGTTGGTTCAAAATTGTTGCCAGAAATTTCAAGTGAACATCAAATTCATGATTCCGAAGGTCTTGCTCGCATGAGGGCTGCGTGTGAGCTTGCTGCTAGGGTGCTAGACCATGCAGGAACATTAGTTAGGGTGAGAACTTGAGTTTCTAATTATTCTGGTTCAAGATGTAGATATTTTTTGCTGTATGAGTTGCTGCTATTAGAAAAGTTTATCTCTTAATTCTTACTCATGGTTTTGTGCTAGCTTCATAATCAGTTTTTCTTTGTTTCCATTATAGATACGTTGTATTTTACTTATACTGCAAAAGATTCATTTAAATGGGTAAATTTTTGTGTAAACATGTTCATGAACCTGGTTTATCATGAACTTGTGCTCCTCTAAAGCAGTTGAAACCTATCTTGTGTGGCAGGTTAACTAGTTTTGGAAGAAAATAAATATGAAAATCCTCTGTAAAATACTATTTGAAGTTCTGGACAAAATATTAGGGGCGGCAATTTCTAACCCGACCCAACAACCCAACACGAAACTGATACGAAATTAATGGGTTTAGGTTGAAATTGGGTCGACCCGAAATACAGCCCCAAAAATATTGGGTGGGTTTGGGTTGGGTCACGGCTTGACCCAACCGACCCGAAATTGCTGGAAAATTGGAAGGTTGTGTGTGGTTTTTAATGCAAAAAAGTATAAATCCTCGGAATAACCAAGTTAATACCTATTAAAATATTATTCATATTGTACAAGTATTTATGTGTCGATGAAAATAGGCTATGGAAGTCAAATCAACAAGTAATGAAAAAATATAGTTTACATTATCAGTTTTTTTGCCATTAAAAGACATGATTTTCATTAATGGGTTGGGTGTGTTGTGGGTTTTCAGGTTATTGGGTTAACCCAATTCATAAACAGGTTGACCCTGATCAACCTGATTTAGAGTAGGTCGGGTTTTGGTTTATGCTTATCGGATTGAAAATTAAATGGGTTGGGTTTGGGTTGAACAAATTTATGTAATACTCCTACTTTGACCCAACCCGAACCCACCTGAATTGTCACCCCTACAAAATATTGATAGTCTGATTGGTTATGACATTCATGGGCTGGCAGAGTCACCAGTTAATCTGTACACTATTACTGCGGACTTGTGCATATGAAAGATTAAAGAAACTAACTCTTTACAAATGCTAAATAGGGGATGTATAAATAAACGCTCTTCTTTTATTTAAATTGACTGAAATAATTTAGTTGTGAATACTTTGCATTCCCATACTAACGATCATTAGGATGCATAGGTAACACTTTCTTCCTCGTTTGGCACTTAGTTTAGGCTTTTCCAACTATTATTGTTTTATTCCTATATTTCATAGTACATTTTGCCATATGCAGGTTGAGTATTTGAATATCGAGGCATAACTGAATTACACTTTTACCAGTAGTTTGTGAACTGTCTGCAAAAAGATACCATTACGAGATGTAGGCCTTGTAGATCAGAATATGCCAAATGAATGTAGTTTCTGTGATAAATTCAGGAAAGCATTACTAGGGAATTCATTTCTGTTTCAGTTATATATACTTATTTTACATTTGAAGTGCATCTATTCTAATTTTTTCTACTTCAGGGGACACTATACAATTCACCTTGCTTTTGTATCCATTGGATCACATACTTCCTGGATTATCTTGTGCTTCTAGCTATATATGAATCGAATGCTTAATCTTACTACAATCCTTGTTCATTGTAATAAAACCTTGTGCTTGAATTTTGAAAGACTCTGAGGAAATACTGCTTCTAAAATCTCTTCGTAATTGTGTTTTAGGCAATAGTTGTAAAAGCTGTTTTTTCCACATGATTGTATTTTCTTCTCACCTTTGAACCTTTATTTTTATGCTTCGGAAGGATCATTTAATCTTACTGAATAGGGATAAGCATATTTTGACTTCCTTTCTTCCTCCCTTTAGTAGTGTGGATTAGGTTTCTGGTTTCTCATGGTGTTAATGCAACTTTTGCCATGTTTGATCATCCTTTACAGGAGAAATGTGATTTTTCCTGTTCCTAAAAATATAGTTATCGTTTTATCATGTAAATATTATTGTAGGACTTGATTTGGAATATTTATGTTGGCTTGTATTCAGAAGTTCACTTTGTTTAAATATCATCTCAGCCATCAGTCACGACAAATGAAATCGATAAAGCTGTGCATCAAATGATCATAGATGCTGGTGCTTACCCTTCTCCATTAGGGTATGGGGGCTTTCCTAAGAGTGTATGCACGTCAGTTAATGAGTGCATGTGCCACGGAATACCTGATTCACGCCAGTTACAGGTTCTGTGCGTTACATGATAAGCAACCTAGCAAGCTTAAATTCATTTTCGGCATTTGAAAATATTCTTTTGTATGCAGGATGGTGATATAATAAACATTGATGTGACAGTCTACTTAAATGTGAGTTGTTGATTATTACTTTTGTTGATCAATTTTGATGTATACAGTATGCTTCTTATTTTACCTTCTATGTTAAATTGAAGTGAAAATGTGTACATAAAGGAGAATTAAATTACTGTTATTTATAATTATGGACTTTCACTCAAAACTTTTTCCTGAACTTACTACTTAGATTAACCGTATTCACCATTAGAAACAGAGTATGGTTTTTGGTTACACAAAGTATAGGCTGTACAAAAATCATGCACTCCAAATTTCCTTATAGTTTTAGTTCTCTATTGTTTTTCCTGTTAACCTATAATTGTTTGCTTCAGGGTTATCATGGAGATACATCGAAAACTTTTCTTTGTGGCAATGTAAATAATGCAATGCGACGTCTTGTAAAGGTACATGCTTTTAATTGTACTAATAATTAGTCTATGCCATCTTTCTTTGATTGCACTTATTGTGGCTGTTTAGTTGTGAGACATTATTTGATGAATGCTATGTGAGTCACTGATATGCGTATTTTGTTCAATGCCAGGTGACAGAAGAATGCATGTATAAAGGCATTGCTGTTTGCAAAGATGGTGCTCTGTTCAGGAAAATTGGGAAGAGGATCAGGTAGTTTTTGCTTACCTTGATAATTGGATTCCCGAGGCTATAGTTTCAGCCGGTGTGAACCTTTTGAAGTGTGTGGTTTAATGCTATGTGGGACAATCGTCTGTCTTTTTATCCGTGACTGCATATGATGAATAAAATTTGTGAAGCCAAAGCCATTATTTCAATGTTATATACCAACCTTTTTATTTCTTTCTTCCTCCTCTCCATCTCATTTATAAGCTTTCGATGTATGTGACCATCTTAAGAACAGATTATATTGTTAGACAGTATATGCATGTCTTTTGGAAGCTGTCTCTTTAAACTATCGTGATGTAATAATTCATTTAACATGCCATATTTAGTTACCCAAATCAGTTACTTGTGTGTCTGAATCATTTGCCATTCTTGGTTCAATTGTTTTTTGCTTATTTCAATTTTTAAAAGCAGTCATCCATCCTTCATTTGGATACTATGTCTTTTTGCTTTTCTCCTATTAGCAATATCTTTAGTGTTCCTACATAATATCAATACATGGACAGCCGCAGAAAAAAGAACGACTGTTTGATGATACTAAAACAACCAAATGAAGTTGTAATATCAGATAGTTGTAACAGAACTGTTCTCTGATGAAATACTTTAAATAAGCAGCTTTGTCCCTGTTTACGCAAAAATGCCATAGATTGTTAACTGCACTCAACAGAAGTTCAAATTTCCGGAAGGCACATATATGTGGATTCTAGGTAAAATTGAGTTTTTCTTTTGTCCCATAATTTTGCAACTTCTCTTGTTTATCGTCTCAGTGAACATGCTGAAAAATTTGGCTTTGGTGTGGTGGATCGTTTTGTTGGACATGGCGTTGGGACTATTTTTCACTCTGAACCCCTCATATTTCACCACCGTGAGTGACCCCTCATTCTATCTTTTTTTCCTCTCTCATGATAGAAACTAAGCTCCTGTCTATTTTATTAGATTAGTTACATTTTGAATCAGAAATTGCGATATACTTGCGAAGTTTAATTAGCCTTATATATATAATCATCTTTGTTCCTAATTGGTAGTTTTGTCCGTGTTGCAAATTCAATTTCTTTGGTAGGTAATGACAAGCCTGGTCACATGGTTGAAGGCCAAACATTTACCATTGGTGAGACTTTCATAATTTCATATTATAGATTTGAATTCCATTATAAAATGTTAAATAATTTGTTCAATGTGGAATATTAGTGATTTGACTTTCATGCCATGTTACCACCTAGTTTTCTTAGATGCTTCAGCAATTTTGTTTTAGCAATTTATAAGCAAGTGAAATTGTGGGATGAGAATCTTGCGTTCATTACATTTGGCCTAAAGTAATGTTTATAAAACTGTTACATCAATATGGCATGACCAAATATTTCCAAGGCTAGTTGGTAAAATAGTTGAGCAGTTGCCTGAGAATCAGATATGAGCTGAACCCAGGTAAGTCGGTAAAAGAAAATTCACAATAACTTCTCTCAAGGTTCTACAATTTGAACGATAACATCAAACCTATCTCAACAGCTACAGGTTGGAAAAAGATTATGTGCAAATAAATAGTTATTTTATGAACTGAGCAGTTTGGGTTGGTGGGGCTTATTTAGTGATTGGGTTGGCTAGTTAGAAAATTTGAAATTATACATCGACATAACTCAACTTATTCGTATACAATGATGGGAACTGAGGGGAGACATGAGAAAGTGAACTTTATTAAAGATAAAAATTAATTTTTCACTATTAGAAAAACTTGTGGGGATTTAAAATTTTTTGTTGTCAAATAGGAAATAAATGTTTAGAATTATTACTGTTTGTGGATACCGTTCACCAACATACAAGTCATAATGTATGACGAAGTTCTTCAAGTTTCTCAAATCTTCACTTCAAAGTTGGAACTTGTGATGTTCATGTACTTCAGATTATGTCATTTTGTTCCCTTCTGATTCATGCCCTTTTTGGAATTAACTCGACTATTTGTCATGAGCATTTTAAGAAGAGAACTTCACCATTGTTACAGAACCTATACTCACATTGGGAACCACGGATTGCATTACTTGGGAAGACAACTGGACTACTCTAACTGCTGATGGCCGCCCTGCAGCGCAGTTTGAGCATACAATTCTCATCACAAGAACTGGTGCCGAGATTTTGACTAAATGTTAGGAGGTTGGCGTGATAATTTTTAAAGCTTGTCTATGATTACTTTGGGTAATTTCGCATCCTATGGAATTGGTCTTCTGAGCTATCCAAGGTTTGGAGAAACCCATGACAGCGACTATGACTGAGGATGCTGTTGTCAACTTTGTCTTTCCATTTCACCGAATAAAAGCAGTTATCGAGACAGCATGATCAAGGTGGGCTCAAAATGGAGATGATTCTTGATTGTTGTTCTGGGAGCTCCATGCTAAGCTGGAACCAGGTTACTTTCTTCAGAGGGTGTTGCAAATCTTTTGCAAATTGCTGCTGACAGAAAAACGGGGGTAAGAATTGCATCTATTGATTTGTGATTCTGTATGTGAATTGTTTCAAGCAAGGAAAATGTTACTTATATGATGTTAATTCTACTCAAATCCTAGATTTTATAGTAAAGGGAAAAAGAAAATCTTCAAAGAAAGAGCTCTTCTAGCTTCTCTTCTTCTAAGTTATGGCAAACTGACAAAAAATGGATTTGTCGAGAGAGATACTCAAGACTTGCATTTTAGTCTTTGCCCGTGTGCTGCCCACCTAGAAAATAAGCCCTTCTTTATTTATGTTTTCAAATTCGTATTTGAAAATGAATTGTTAATGACTTATTATCACTTTCTTCAAATTTTCAATTATTTTTATTTTAAAACAGATTTTTCAATGACATATATATCTACTTTTAATAATTTATATATTTTATCTTTCTATTATCATTGTTACTAACTCTCCTCATCTACAACTTTTGAAATTCAACATAATAATAACTTTTTCAACAAATTAAATAAATACAAATTTATTTTCAATTTATTTTTTCTAATTAGCTTTTCAAATTTAAATAATGCTAAAAATGAAAATATAACCAAACAGGCTATTTTATCCTGTCAGCCTGTCACAACATGTTTGTTTTTAATTTGTTGGCTATCCAATATGTTTATTATTTCATCTGACCTGGATCCAAGATTAGACAATGTGCCTGTCACATATAAATAATCTTATCCTATGGATATTGATGATGTCTGAAAAACTAAAATGGGTGCCCATAATCAACCAGACCAGCTTCTTAATTTACCTGACTTGTAGTTGCTCGGCTGAGTAAAGAATCATGGTAGAAAACAGTTTCAAGTAATTAGGAAAAATGTGAGATGTTGATAATTAAAATTCAAAAAATATAAACCATTAAAGAACAATTGTGGTCAATAAATTTGCCTGTCATAGTAAGACCCGTGTACCGGCCATCTCGCAAGGCATCCGTCCAACAAAAGATTCTTCGCCCATAAAATAATAAACATGTGAAAAATGATGATTGATTATTCACATTTATTCAAACCTAAAAAATTAATAAACATGTGGGAAATCAAGGGAATGTTTGGTTATATTTTTTTGTATGATTTTATTATGTGTTTTGGGAGAATGAATGATTGGAGAATGTGAAAATTGTGTTAGGAAATGTAATTGATTTTTTGTCATATTTTGGGGAATAGTTAAAAATTGGTCTTGGAGAATTTTGATATGTTTGTTTATGTTTTGAAGAAGATATTTTTTACTGCAAAAGTCAAATCAATATTTTTTTGTTGAATTTTTTAGGTAAAAATGAAATTAAGTAATTTTTATATTGTTAGAATAATAAAATATATATATATGATGTATATATATAATATGTGTATGTATATCTTAAAAAATGAGGAAGTTTTGGAGATAATGAAGAATAATAAAGAGTATTTTAAAAAGAAACAAAAATTATATTTTAAAAAAAAATAAAAATATATTAAATTATGCTTCCTTAAAATAATTTTATTGTGGGGGCAAACATAACCAAACATTCCCCGTATTGCTTGATTATTCACGTGTACTCATGCACCAGCAAAAGATTCTCCACTAACATAAAAAATTTAACAAAGATGTGGAAGATCATTTGATTATTCACACGTACCTACCGTCAACTTTGACCATATTTGATTGATGAGCGTGTGAAATTTCGAACAAAATTCCTCAATAAAATTGAAGTACCTAGAAGCACACAGGGCTCCATCTCTCTCTTCCACTCCATCTTCTTCAGCCAAAGTAGTGAATTTTTCTCAATGGCTTCTACAAACTCTCTAAACACTATTAGTTTGAAGGCCCAAGCAGCATCTGCTTTTCCATCCAAGGGAAATGGAAATGGACTGCCTGCGGCTTTGGACTTCTCACGGTCTCTAATTCGAACAAAAGATTTCAAAATTTCCAAAGAGTATCAGAGGTTTTCCACTTCAAGATCTTCTGGAGCTCTCTCCACACAGGCATTCTTCTTCAAAAAGCCGAAGCCCGAGCCTACAACACCAAGTAAGTAGTTCATAGGCCGTAAACGGGATCACCTTTTATTTCTTGCTAACAAGTAGTTACTGCAGTCAATAGTTGATCGTTTTAAACGCCCTTCATGGTACATATGTCCACTTCATCCGCCAACAATCAACATGGCTTGAACTTGCGACAACTTGTGTGGTTAGGCATGGCATAAGTTTGGGTAAACTCGGGGCCGTCCTGATCCCGCCTCAGATATGGCGATTTCAGAAGTTAAATAAATGGATTTTGGAACAAAAAACAGTTCCTAATTTTATGAACCCAATTGAGGATTTACCTAAATTTGTCTCACACGTAGGCTTGAATGATAGGTTTGACATGTTAGACCAATTGAATATAAAGTTCAGGATGAGGGGACATGGCCAAAGGGACGTGGAGTGGGGGGTTGGTTCATGCTGGTCCAACCTCAAATCCACTACATTGTCACTACGATGTCTGATTTTTCATTTATACACATAAGCATCAGATGGCAGATGTCGGATGTCGGATGTCGTTATGTCAAATAAGGAATTCCAACCCTATCAAAATCAAATTTTGGATCCAAATTAACTAGATTTATAGCCATTTGTCATTATTATTTCGTCATTTATTGCAATTAATAAGTTAATGCCTAATAATATACTTTACCTTTACATATCCACATTCCATAACAAAACTTTCCATTTAATTTCTCAGCCAAGGTTCAAGAACTATACGTCTACGAGATCAACGAGCGCGACCGCGGCAGCCCCGCATACCTGAGACTCAGCCAGAAGGAAGTCAACTCCCTCGGCGACCTCGTCCCATTCTCCAACAAGCTCTACTCCGGCGACTTACAGAAAAGACTAGGAATCACGGCCGGTTTGTGTGTGCTAATCCAACACGTGCCCGAGAAAAAGGGCGACAGATATGAGGCCATCTACAGTTTTTACTTTGGCGATTACGGCCATATCTCCGTCCAGGGCGCGTACCTGACGTACGAGGACACGTACTTGGCCGTGACTGGCGGCTCGGGGGTGTTCGAGGGGGTTTCCGGCACGGTGAAATTGCAGCAAATCGTGTTCCCGTTCAAGATCTTTTACACGTTTTATTTGAAGGGGATTAGGGATTTGCCGGCGGAGCTGGTGGTTACTCCGGTGGCGCCGACTCCTTCGGTTGAGCCGTCGGCGGCTGCTAAGGCTGCTGAGCCTCAGGCTACGATTCGGAACTTTACTAATTGATGGCGCACGCGTAAAGATGAAGAGGACCATGAGAGCGTGTTGTGCTGTTATTTTATTTGCCCACGTCACTTTTCCCCATTTGCCATTGCAACTTTTGAAATGACTCCAAAAGGCACGATTTATGTTGGTGCAGGTGAAAGATTTATTTAAATTTCTGAATGATAAAATAAAATTGCAAACTTTAGGATTTATTTATTTATTTATTTATTTTATTTACATAAATGCATGCACGTCATTTATTCAAAAGGTTTGAGCTTCCAACCTTATTCTTTATATGAAAAATTTATGTCCTTGACAAAAGCGACATAGTTTATTTACTCTAGCATGAGGACTTCATCTTTTTCAAACCAAATACTTGGTGTTATGACCTATCTTAGTTGGGGGAGAAAAAATAGATTTGGATTGGATTAGATTCTAAAATTTATAATTAGGTAAATTGTTCGATTGTGTGTTAAACAACGGATCCAGTCCAAAATAATATGTGAATTAATAATTCAAAAAAATTAGCATCTCCCTCACATCTCTAATGACACATGGGTTGGTAAAGTGACTCTAATAGATAACATAATATGGATAAATATGAAAAATTGTCAAAAAGTTGTTAAATCTTAAACAATAAAATGGTACATGAGCATGTAAAATGAATAATAGCCAAAAAGAAGGGTGAAAAAAAGAGAGGAAAAAGAGACATGGGGATGTGATGATTAAAATTCCTCTTTAATCGACATGTGGGCATGTAAAATGATTGAAACACTTGCAAACAACTAAAATAATACATGACAATGAAAAGTAATTAAAACACAAGTAAAGCAATCAAAACAACTCTTCAGCATTAAGTTATATACAGATCTTTGACACATATTTATTGATAGTTTTTACTGTATGTGGTTGGAATAATATCATTATGATTCTTAAAGGTGTCCCCCAATATTAATTTTTCAAATCAAGCAAAATAAGTTCAATTTTTGTACTGGGCCCAATCCAGACCCAAACCTAACTCATTTTGGATTCATTTACTTGGACCTGACCCACCCCACTATCGAGCCCGCACAACAGTGAATGCCCTGCATAATTAGTAAAGCCCAAACTTGAGGACATTGGGCCCGTGCCCCTTTTTGGTAACTCCAGTTCGCTGAAGCTACTTTCACAGAATGAAATCTCATATCAATGACGTGAATTTTCAAGAGAGATAACGTTTGATTGGGAATGTAAATAATGGTGAAGATTTGAGTAGAATGAGATAAAATAAAATTAAATAATATATTAGTCAAAGGTTGTTTGCTTGGGAGGATTATAAAGGATAGATACATAAACCATCTTAATTAGATGTTTGGTTAGAAATTCTGGAACTCAAGATTAATACAAAGCCCGATATTTATTATGATTAACTTAGTGTATGTATCACATGTGGATGGACAGATTAATAATCCAGAGATTAGACACAATTAGGATTATATAATAAAATTACAAAATTATTTCTTTAATCAAGATCCTAATTACTATCCGTTATATTTGAATCCCAAAAATCTCGCCTTTCTTCCCATCTTTGTCTGACAAAGAAAAACTCTTCCTTCTCCCCATCTTTCTTGGCCGTGAGAAACTTGTTGTTGGCCTTGGGTATGGAATCAAGGTGTAACACATGCTCAACAAATTTGTTAATGTCAAGGGAAGCTCTTGGGTATAGAATTACCAAAGCTAAGGTAACACAGAAAAGGAATATAACCATGTTAGATGAAAAACCAATATATGCAGCCTTAAAGTAAGAAAAAATTAACAAAATATCAAAGGTTAAAGTCATTTAAATGCCGTCGGATATGTGGAATGGGATTACTGGAAATATGGTTTGCAGAGTAATCTCTTGGTGCTAAAGAATGGCTTCAATTTCATTTTGATTAATTTTGCCCAAATAATATTGATGGGTAAAAAAAATATTTTACTGAATGTTAAAGGTTAATTATGACATTTAATTAACTATCATAATAAATAATTCATTGAACCAAAGAATTGTTTGGCCTTACAATTAGGTAAAACTATAATTTACTATAATCTCTGATGCATATTTGATGTGTGGAATTAAATGGATAAATGATAAAATTACTCTTGATAACCAAAAAAGGGCACATTTGAGATTTTTCAAAGGACACAATTGGAATAACCAAAAAAAAAGAAGAAGAAAGAGGACAAGAAAGGGAGCAGATTTTTAGTGGAGGGGGTGATTATATAATCTCACCCAATTTTACCTTAATTGATGCTATAGTAGGGGGTTGGTGTAAAAAAATGGGCCGACCTACTTCTATAATATCTTACATCAAACATGAGATTAGGCTAAATTATTCTCATTTATCTAGCCTAATATCACAAATCAAATGTTATAAATCTAAATTACAAAGAAGTTAAAAAAAAATATTTTTATTACTCTAAATCTCCATTGAAGTAAATAAATAAAACGTCGAGGGTTTTTCGTAGAGCAGTGGGAATTAAATGTACGATTTTTTATAATATAGTCATCTTCTTAGGATAGTCCGTCGTAGAACGTAAAACCCGACTCTTTATTACATTTAATACTAATCTTTTAAGTTATTAATTATATAATTTATTTTTTAGGCCTACATTAGTACACATCAAATATGTAATTGTGATATCAAATGGTGGAAGATAAGAATTTGGTGAGTTTTTGTACTTCCAAAAATTAGAAAAATTATTTGGCCTCCAAATGTGCACTTAACAATCTTGTTTGTTAGCAAAACTATTAGAAGTAATTTTTAATAAAAAATGTGAGATAACATTTACTATTTGAACTTTTTACTCTATTCAATATTTAATATCATTGTTCAGTGATTTGTGGCTCAGTGATATTTATCTCTTCTATTATGTGGAAAGTTAAGAATTTGAATTTGAATTCGAATGGCTTCCTTAAATGCACAAAAGTGTGCAATTTGTATTTCAATTTAATTAATTCAATTTCAATTATATGATAATATGATCTTATTGAAAGAAAAAATTTGCCATTGTAAGTTTTTTTTTAAAAAAATTAATATTGTTACTTGAGTATGACAAATTATCCATTATATATTTTTAATAAATTTTTTTGACAAATTTAAATATTTTATATCAAGCAAAGTTTGTGTCGACATAATGGCTAAAAGTGTGGGTCGAGCGTCGACAGAAAACGTAATTTGTGATCGGTTATTGGTTTTGGCAAGTTGGGATTAGTGGTATGGATGGATGGTTATAAATTAGGGTGTTGATATCTGCATTTCATGTTTTCCCTTCTGCACTTCTTGCCCCCATTTTTTTTAATTGTAAATGACGTAAATATCTTAATTTATTAATTTTTTAGGTTTTTCAATCACTTATAAATAAAATTATTATTTCCTTGCTCTAATACTCTTGTACTATATTTCTTAACCTAATACTTTTTTTAGTTTCCCCATGCTATTTCTTTAGAATATTATTTTTATGGATTAACCCTTATTTCACTAGTTAAAACAAGCTACTAATTCATAAAAATTTCCCAAAAAAAAAAAAATACTTAAAGAACATGGAGTTCAATTTATAAATAATAAAAAATAATGTTTTCTAATAAACTGTTAAAGGATTCATCCAATTTGTAGTTTACAACATAAAGAACAACAATTTATTTTTTATATAAAAAAGTTAAAAAGGATGTAATACTCAAAACAAAAATTTGCATGATAGTGAAGTGGGGTTATTTGATTTATTGTGTAATTTTATCTACTCTGTTATTGTTCATACGATCAAGATAACTACAATCACTATTTTTTTTTTTCCTAAATACTAAACCAATATCTTTTCCTCAAAAAAGCATTCAATGTTTAAGGTAAAAATTGGAATTAGTTTCATAACACACCACAAACACAAAAAAATGCAAATACTACTGTAAATGATTTTGCAATAACAAGTAAAAGATGAAAAAGATAATCAATTCAACAAGGAAAAATACGAACACTATTATTTTGAAGATAATCCATCAAATAAAAGAGCAATATTATGAACTTAACAATAATAAATCAAAATAAATGTAATTACTATTAAAAATGTAAAAACAAACATAATTGCTTATAAAGTTATAATAATCTGAGTCATGATAATTGAACAAAAGTGTAAAGATATCTTCTATTTTGTGAGCTTGAACAAGTTTGAGTAATTTTTTGGAGTTGTACTAATTCTTTATTGTCTTGGTACTCCATGTTTATTAGGGTTTTTCATGATTTACAAAGAAGAAAGTTGAAAGATAAAAGGGTTAGTATATAAAAAATATTGAAGTGAGAAAAAAAAAGATTTTTGCTTGTGAAAAATGAAATATATCACTTAAAATTAAGTCATTCTCAGTTAAATAATATGAGTTATGGAGTATTTGAGATAAAATATGAACTGCAAAAATCAGCTATGCAAATTAAACCAAGTTATTATTCAAATTAGATTTGAACGTAAAATAATGTTTAGTTTTAATTTAATTATTGAATGAATTAAAGTTGAACAACCTTTAATTGAGACAATCAAACATGAGTAATTTGATATTTTTATTTATATTTATCCTATTTTATCTAATTATATCGAGTTTAAGTTAACTATTACAATTTTCTAATAGAGAAAGGTGTTCTAACTTAACTTACTATATTTAATAAATTAAATTTTAATTTTTGAATGATCAATTTTAAGTCGAATATCCAATAATTTAGTTCATTTTCACCACCACTTACAGTAATAAAATTTTATGTTTCTTAGATCCATTTGTCAGGTTCCTATTAGTTGGTTCATTTGGCAGAAGATGACCCGAGTAATATTTACAAAGGAGTCTAGGTAGATTAGATTTATTGCATGAATGGACAGCTTGATAGTAATTTTTTATTCTTGCAAATAAATTGATCGTATGTTCAAGTCCCATTTAAACTAATTAGAAAAATTATTCTTTTCTTTAAAAAAAAGAAAAAAGAATAATAATGATTGAAATTTTATTCCCTTTTGCTCTGTCACAATAGCCACAAACGAGTGGGTCAGGCTTAATTTGGGAGGGAGGAAAAGGGAAAAAGCAATGAATTGGTGAAGTATGGTTTGGTATTGAAACTTCACTAGGTACATTGCCCTTTTCCTCCGCAGAGAGAGCGTATGAGACTGTTCAACACTTTCCCAATGTTAACATGAAAGGCCATGCATATATATATATATATATATATGAGACCATCGTAGCACTCAAATAATCATGTAAAATATGCGCATGAATGGAAGGCGTACGAGTTATAGAATTTTCTTTTTTTATTCACGATTAAGTTGAATTGAATTTTCTTATTCAAATACGAATTATCCCATTTTGAACCTGAAATCGCGAATAAAATTTAGGATCATTGATTATTCTTAATAAAAAAACTCTTGAAAGGCTAAATCCATACAAGAAGTTGGAAGTAATTAGGAAGACAGCTAGAGAATAATGTAGTACATGAATAAAGTAAAACTTAGATTTGTAAAAGGAGTTTTGAGGTGGATTATAAATTTAGTGACAAAAGGTAAAATATAGATTACGTACTTGTAAAAATCAATACAGAACATATCTATAGGTAGTGTTACTTGGCATATTTCTTGACTTGCATGACCTCCTCTATATTGATTCGGTCATTTTTGGAATTTTGATGTTCAGCAGCAAAGAGTCCAAACCTCATTTGAGTCAGGCATGATTGACCCGAATTTCGCTAAACATAAATTCTACTAAAAAGTAAAAATTGATTATTTATCCATGGGTTTTTTTTAGGTATATCCCCATCAAAATGATATGATATTTAGCAAAAGTTTTTTTTTTTTAATGAATTATATGTAGACCAAAGCATTTATGGAAATGAGATTATTTGGCAATGAAGCACCTAAATAATCCTATTTCAATAATTGTCAATAATGTAATTTTCAAATTTAAAAACCATTAAATGGCATAGACAAGAGATTGGTGGGCTGGTTCACTAATGCATGACATAAACAAAATCTTTTTTCCACATCATTATATCCGTCACTCGGTGAGCATGCTAAATTCATGCTTATCTCTGTCTAGACAAGTAGCCTTTAAATATTAAGGGACAGCCATATTAATAATAAGCCACATAACTAAATTGGACAAAGTTTATATAGCCTCATAAATTAATGAAAGGGACGCGTTTGAAATGTTCAAATTATAATTAATTGCTTTTCTTCCTTGAAAATTGGAGAATATTTCCACCCCACTCCCTAATAATAATAATAATAATAATAATAATAATAATAATAATAATAATAATATGCTTGTTTATTTAATTAACAAATTTTAATTATTTTATTAGCAATAAATAAGAGAAATAATGATAAAAGTTAAATTTCATGACATTTATCTTTTTGTACAAATACATGTTTTTATACACTTTTTAATTTAATTGAGTACCATTAAAAAAATAAAATTCATGTGGTCTGAATTTAAATTTAGAGATATTTTCAAAAGAATATATATCGTGGGTATATGACTGGGGCACGCGTTTACTAAAAAAAATTTCTTCCTAGATGTCCTAATAAATGTTTGAATTTAAAAATGATTTTTAGTCTCAATTTTTTTTTGGTCATCAATGCTTGTATTTATAATGGTGGAATTTAAGTATTACGCTATTGTGCGTTGGGATCCATCTTAATATGCTGGGACGGCATGCTTTCATTGTAACTTTATTAGTTTTGTCCTCTGAAAATATTATGGATACATAAAAAATAAATGTAAAAATTCCAAATCAAGCGTAATTGTATGTGATCAAGCATTTCATTTACATCAAAGTTAACTTAATTAAGTGACTTTGATCTTTTTTCATAAAAATTAATTCAGTGCCAAAAATAAGAACTTTATAGAGAAAAAAAAAATCGTCATGCAAACAATACTAATTAAAGCATTTTCTTAGAACATCTTTATATAGATGACCCCTTTGTATTTCAATTTTATTTAATAAATATCTGTTTCTTGATTTTGAGTCCTTCAATTTTTAAAGAAATTGTCATCATTAAATTGATCAAATTGACATTGTTTTTATTTAATAATAAAAAGTTTTAAATTTGAATTCAATTACCTCCAACTTTCATCTCATTCATTATACTAAAAAATAATGGCTATTTTCAATTATTACATATTTTTAATTGAAATAAGAGGAAAACAAAGAGCGTGTTTGTTTACAAATTCCCAATATATTTTCTAACTTTCAAAATTTAAATAAATAAATAATACACATTTTTCAATCATACTCCTAAAATACAAAATTTATTCTTCAAAATACATTTACTATTCACACTATAACACATTCTCAAATACTAATTACTTGCTATAAATTGTTCATTCACATTACATATACAAACACATATTACCACTCATTTAATTTATATATATATATATATAAATATTTTCAAAATATTCATTTTACTTTATCAACTCAATCAAAAAATTATTAACGTGACATCTTGTTCACTTTTAAAATACAAATAAATAAATAAATAATTTTTTTCAAATTTATTCTTTATTTATTACTTAAAATATAAATAAATAATCATCGTATTCTCGGACTCAACTTTTCAAAATCTATTTTTCCAAAAAATTTTGGGAGAATTCTCCAATTGACATCCATACAAAACCAAAAGTAATGGGCTTGCCGCTCCGGATTCAATATATCCCCCGAAAGAGAATATTCCAGTCTTCACCAATACGATGATGCGGGGCCCACATCAGCAACTGTCTGCTTATGGGTCGGTCGTGTATTCCACGCGAGATGGGGAGAGTGGGATATAGTTAATCTTGGTGGGTGGCTCTTCGATAGTGTGAAAGGCCAATACGAGTTTCCAAACAGTCCATTAAATGCGACACCTAATCGTACGGGCGATGCCGGGGCGCGTGAATCACGCTCTGGGGAAGATTCCTTCCCAGTTTGAATGTTCTCGCGATCCTTCTACCACTTCTCAAAAAGGTATATCCCATACAAGAAAAATTATGAATGGAGAAACAAAGAGGTCATGTGGAGAGTTTTAGAAAATAAATTAATATAGATTGAGGAAATGAGGTCGGTGAAATTGCAATTTTGGCCCATCAAGTTTCCATTTTCTTTTATATTTTGATCCCACTCTCATTTTATTGAGCTATTTTTTTTTATTTTATTTTATTTTTTTGGTTTAGAGGAATTTTCAATTTCATGCTTTTTCACCAATGGTTATGGGATAAATTTAAATAGAGGAAAGGAAAGAAAACTACAAAAATGTTTGATTGTGTTTTGGAGATGATTTTGATATATGTTTCAATTGAGAAATGAATTTTGAGAGTGGGATTAGGGAATATGAAAATAGTATTGGAAAATGTGATGAATTTTTATTATATTTTAGGGAAACAAATAGAAAATATTTTGGGAAGTTTGGTATGTTTATTTATGTTTTGGGCGAAAATATTTTTTATTGAAGCGGTCAAGTTAATATTTTTTGTTGGGTGTTTGGGGTAAAAATAAAATTGAATAATATTTTTTATTGTAATGACACAAATAAATATATATGATATGTGTATGTATATATATGGAAAAATGGCTGGCTTTTGAGAATAATGAATGATAAAAAAGGATTTTTGTTTTTTGAAAAAAACATTTTGGAGCAAAAACAAATACCTGTTTGGGCAAAACATAACCAAACGTTACCTTTATACATGTATGTAAGATTAATTTAGAAGGAGTTCTCTAAATTTATTTAATTTTTTTTATAAATATTAATACTAATTTGAAAATTTATGATTTATTAAATTTTGTTATAAAAACAAATTTTTGAAGAGTTTGAATAGCATAAAATTTTGGAATTAATAAAATGTAGGAATTACAATTTTATAAGCAACAAAGATAGGAACTAATCATATTTTATAAATAAGATAATATATTTTCAAGTTATAAGCTCATTTTTCTTGAATTTTTTTTTTAGCCAAACATTTCACATCACTTATAAAATGTAATGGGAATTCACAAGTTCACCAAACACCCTCTAAAAAAGAGAAGCAAAATTAATCTATGTGTTAGTTGCTATGAGATAAGACATTATGGATATCGAGTTGTCAATTAATCAATATTATAATATGATGTTTGGAATTTTAATTATAATAAATTTTTAATGTATATACATGTGAAAAAAAAATGCTATGATGAGGTCAAAAAATGTTAGTGATGGTCAACATGAGCTCCAAATTTATCCTCTCTAACTAAAAGGGCAATCAGAAAAGTTGGCAAATTAGCACTAAAATTTAATCATTCCAAATACGAATCATTGTATGTAAATCATTGAACAAACTCTTTGATTTTCCTTACATCCTTTTATGTTATTACGTCTCCCTTGGAAAACTTTATTTTAATGAAACATGTAGATTGATTATTTACATAAAAATAGAGAATTTTGGGAAATTTTAGTAATTGATGAAGCGTTTTCAACTAATTAATTTGGCCCACTATAAAAATAACAAATAAAATTTTGTAAATGCGCCCTCTAGTATTATTGATATAGAATATATAATTTATGATGTCAATTTATACTTTTAGGCATAGTTCTTTTTTTTTAATCGCAATAATAATTGAATCTTGTTGTTGTATAGGTAAAATATTTGATATTTGGAGAAATTTTTCTTAGAAAAACTCTTCTATAGAACAAAATAAATAAAATTCAATTATATCGCAAAAACTTCCAAAACAAATTAAACAAAGGGAACAAAAATATTTCAGTGGAATATTCTCCATGGTTATGGCATTTAGAATATGAAATAGTGAAAAGGAAAAGGCAAAGGAAAAGGAAAAGGAAATGCGAAAGCCATTTTTGATGAGCGAAGAACTAAGTGGGCACAATTCAATAAACTAAAAACCTCAAGGGCTAAAAGACAAATTGCCCCTCTCAGAGAGAGAGAGAGAGAGAGAGA
>JACGDI010005395.1:724539-757659 GCA_014898725.1 Jacaranda copaia
ACATTGATCTTATCTAAATTATAATGGGGTTACGTCAATGCCAGCCCACATAAGAGAATCACCCTTCGAATATTCAAACTCTCTCTCTAAAAGCCAAGAAAAACTCATATTCAAAGATTCGTTTGTACGCGACGCCCCGACCTTGACATTCTCACGCACCCCTCGTTTTCTCCCAAGCTTAAAAACCAAAAAAACACAGCGGAAATTGAACCATTTTTTTTTTCTATTAAACAAAAATAAATAGATACAATATAATATATAGCTATAAATATCGTTGTCCATTTTGTGATTCGACTTAGATCCCTTTATTCTCGTATTTTCATTCGGATCTCTCTATGCTGAGACAAAACAAAAGCTTTCTTCTCCCATTTAAATCTCCTCCTTGTCTGGTCCCCAACCCATTTCAAAAGTTAACCCAAATTCCATTCTCCTCAAGAAAAAGTGAACGGAAAGAGGAAAAAAGACAAATTAGCATCAAGAATCAATCAAAAAAATGGTGATCAATAGCCATAATCCCGGTGATTTTTCAGAGGAAATGCAGAAATGTCGAGATTATATTCAGGCCTTAGAGGAAGAGCGCCGCAAGATTCAAGTTTTCCAACGTGAACTCCCTCTTTGTCTGGAGCTTGTTACACAAGGTATATCATACATATACATACATATTCACATGTAGGAAGGGATTTTTAGAGACACCTTTTTTCCTTTCTTTTTTTTTTTATGACATTTATAGGCAAACATGGAGATATATACCCTTTTTGTTTATTTCTGAAGTTTCATATCTTAAATGGTTTTGTGGAGATGGGATTTTGGTATTTTTGCAGCAATTGAGGCATGCAAGCAGCAGTTATCAGGGACAACAACCGAGTATAATTTACCTGGGCAATCAGAATGTTCTGAGCAGACATCTAGCGACGTCCCAGTTTTGGAGGAGTTTATCCCTATCAAGAGGGCTTCATCGCCTCATTCTGATAGTGAAGAACAAGAATCCAAGAAGCCTAAGAATGATACTAATGTTAGTAACAAAGATGGGAAGAATGTTAGCGATAAGAATTCCAAGAAATCCGACTGGCTTAGATCTGTTCAGCTATGGAATCATACCCCAGATCCACCCTCCAAAGAGGTAATTTTACAGAATATTATTTCAATTTTTTGTAAATTTAATGTATTAATTTGATATCTGGGCTTGCTAAAAATTGGATAAAAATATGACTTTTTTGGGACTTTTGGGGTTTAGGATTCACCAAAAAAAGTGGCTGTCATGGAGGTAAAGAGAAATGGCAGCGGTGGTGCATTTCTTCCATTTAAGAAAGAGAAAAGTGTTGGTAGTGCTGGTACTACAACTGCTGCTTCACAAGGGCCCCCTGCAAATAGGTCGGTGCAGCCGGCATCCACCAGTTCCACCGCCGGGACTGGTGGCAGTATTGGTGGTGGAAATAAGAAGGAAGAAAAAGAAGGGCAGTCCCAAAGAAAGGCTAGGAGGTGTTGGTCACCTGAGCTACACAAGAGATTCTTGCAAGCCCTTCAACAACTTGGTGGTTCACATGGTATGCGGTAGAATTAAATTATGCTTTTCTTAGACTGTAATAATCCCTTCTATTTTTACTTTTTGCTTGCGTTTAAATTCTTGTTTTATGGTTGGATTGTACAGTTGCTACACCAAAACAAATTAGGGAGCTGATGAAGGTTGATGGGCTCACAAATGATGAGGTTAAAAGTCATTTACAGGTTTGTATTTTGATATATAATTTTTTAATTATTTCATTTCATTTCATTTCATTTCGAAAGATGTTACTTTGGCAAACTTGAGGTTTTGGATGTATGTTCAATTTTTTCCATGGCTAAGATTCTCTTAGATTTGGTACAATCTTAATTGCGGGTCCTAGAAATAGCTGTAATGACTGTATTTGATTATCCTGAGTGGGGATAGCATCTCTTGGATAAGCTTTTTTTCAAGTGGAATTTAGGGGAGAAACTTTCATATGAAGAAAAGACTAACTTGAGTTGAAATGGAATAATAGCAATAATGCGGACGTATCACCCACTTTTGATTCCTTTACAATTAGGCTTGAGAAAGAAGATTGTTCTTAGCTTTATTCTGGCTCTTTAGACCATATCAGAAAACACGCTTGCAAGATTCTTCTACTGTCCCAACAAGATCAAGAATTTTTAGTCTTTTTATGTTAATCCTGAATCTTGTTTTTGTCGGTTTATTACAGAAATATCGTCTGCACACGAGAAGACCTAGCCCTTCGATTCAAAACAACAATAACAATGCACAAGCACCTCAGTTTGTGGTGGTGGGAGGGATATGGGTTCCGCCGGAATATACTGCAATGGCGGCTACAACCGCCACATCCGGGGAGGCATCCGGTGTTGCCACCTCGAATGGAATCTATGCTCCTGTAGCTGCCCTGCCACCGCCATTCCAAGAGACATCATCGGCCTCCCCAAAACAAAGACAACATAAGCGATTGCAGTCCAATGATGGAGGCAGCCACAGTGAAGGCGGAGGAGTTCAATCACATTCTCCGGCCACCTCCTCGTCCACGCACACAACCACTGCCTCGCCGGCTTACTGACTTTTTACTTTGTGAAAATCTGTAGAAAGTTTTTCTCAGTAAAAATTATACAGGAAAAAATAATCAATTTTGGGTCCATCTCTTCTGCGTTATTCTACATGTTAATTTTTTATTTTCATGTAGCTTGGAGGCGTGCATTTTTGCTAATGACAGTCTAATTGATAAATTACGGATGATCAGATTTCCCAGTGTGCTGGACTTCAGAATAAGGATTATTAATTAAAGAAGTGATTAGGCCTTTCATTGCATGAATTGTCTTCTTTTTTTTTTTTTTCATCTGTTGGTTGAGGTTCTATTTCCTCACCAATGGGGCTTAACGTTCCAAAAAGGAAGAATAACCTAATATATTAAAGTTTATAGTTTGTGGCATTAATGGAGGGCATGTAATAAAATTTGAAGAAATTCAAGAACATGTCTGAAAATTTCACAACTCGAAATATGAAAAAACTTGGTAATGTTTGTTTACAAATTATATATTTTGGGAGAATGGATTTTGATAATGGGGTTGGAGAATATGAAATTTGTATTGGAGAATGTGATGTATATTTGTTTATGATTTGAGAATAGTAAAAAAATTATTTTGGAAAAATTTGGTATGTTTATTTATGTTTTGGGATGAGACAATTTCTACTATAGCAGTTAAATCAAAACATTTTTGTTGTTTTTGGGAGGAGATAAATTCTATTATATTAGTCAAATCAATGTCTTTTTATTGATTTTGATGGTGTAAATGAATTTTAGTAGTATTTTTTATTATGATATAATAATAAAATATTGTGATATGCAAATATATGTATATGTGATGATAATGATGGTGATCTAAGAATATGAAATTTTTGGTCATTTACCAGTTAAATTGCAAGAATAATTTGATTATTTTAAGAACTATTTTGGGAGAAAAAAAATGCATATATTTGGTTATATTCTCCCAAAATAAAAATTATTTTGAAAGAATGCAACCAAATATAGCCTTAATTTTATCAATGGGAATAGTAGAGCTTGGTAGGTCTTTAATAGCACAGTGCTTGCTTAGGTTAAATAGGCCTGAAAATTAAGTGCCCGTTTGGTTTTATTTCAAACACTTTTTTCATTTTCTATTAAAAAATGCAAATAGAAAACTATCAACTTTTTTCTATTTTCATAAATATTTTTATTTTTAAAATATTTTTCAAAATGCACTATTACACACTTTCTCTATTTTCACTTTTCATTTTCTCCTACTTATATTTGCACGAATTTTAATACAAAAATATTATATTTTTCAAATACAACTCATTTTTAACCCTATATAATCATTACATTTTAAATAAAACCTTCAAACAATATTTTATTTTTAAATTTAAATTTATAACTAACTTTTCACTGAAAAAATGAAAAAGCCCCCAAAAAACAAATACAAACAAACCCAAACCTTTCAAATTGATTTGTCAATAATCTGTTAGTTGAGTGGTATTACGATCACACTTATATGTGTAAGGTTTAAATTTTAAATTCTTGAACGAAGTTCAAGTAGGTGTGTGATGAAAAACTTTTAAAAGACTCAAAAAATTATGAAACTTGGGTAAAGATATTTGAATATATGACAATACTCTTGCAAAATCACATCAAAAGACAACTATTAAAAAAAATGGAGAACGAACAGCTTGAAAATTCTGCAAAAATTTTCTTATGTGTTAACATTTTGGATACAATTTTTCTATGATGCTTTTATAGCTGCAAAACTTCTGCAAACAATCTATGATATTGCAAATGAAACAGTGCCAATCAGATCAGATCTTTCTTTCATCCTTGAACCTAAGCAACCAAAATACTTTAAAAAAATTGAAGAAAAATATATTCATGTTCTGATTCAGACAAAATAATGGAGCATGGAGCATGGAGCACACCCTTTGCCAGAATAATTGACGAAAATCAGATTAAAAATGCTTATTGGGTAAGTTTATATAATGGTCAATGCTTTGCTGATGTTACATATTCCAACTTGTGGAATTAACAATTCCTTCACAAGGAATTCCTAACTATCAATTACTCTTTTATTTATAGAAAGCAAAGTGGCTAAGTTGACAAACGAAGGAAAATGAACCTTCCCCCCTTTTATTGTCTAGATCCACTTTCCACACGCAATTAGATGGAAATCTGGACTCTTACATAAATTTGGTTAAGTAATACAATCCTGAAATTTAGTTATGATAAGATAAAATCACTGGAAATGCACAAGATAATTGTCCATTACATAAAATTGCAACAAATGGCTTAGTTGTTCATGCATCAATGAATATTTTAGTTATGAGTACTATACATTTCCATTAAGATAATTTAAACACGAATCAAGAGTACTACAAAGTAAATACCAGTCATAAGGTCGAGCATAACTCATAAGCAAGGATGAGGGAGTTCGCTATAATGAGGTATAAAAGAGAGTATAAAATGATTAACAAATCTCACATAACCATAGTCATAAATTGTAGTTTCACTTGTACAATCTAAGTGAGCCCAAATTGAACGGACAAATATAATGAGTATAATTGGTCGGCTAAATCGTTTTTGAGCTATATTCCAAGGCTTTTTCTTTTTTCTTCTTTTCCATCTAAGAGGAAACCAACAACAAAAAAAAAAAAACTTACGATTTTTGATATAGAATTTTAAGATATATGTGAGTATCTATCAATTCAATACTCAAGTTTATTATCTAACTTATACATCAATATTTTTCTTTTCAAATCATGAACCGTTCTCTCAAACTTTTCTTTACTTACCTGAAAGGGAACTAGATTCGTCCAAAGAACATTTTATCATAATACATATAACGAATATAATGAGTGTAACTGGATTAGACATTTCTGCACTAAACCCTTGTCTTTTTCTTTCTGCTTTAATTTCTTTCAAGAAAATACCTTTGGATTTTGGTACTAATCAGTACTGTATGGCATGCCATAAAAGATTATCATAATAAATAATATAATCTTGCATACACATCTATCAAAGTTATATATTAGGAAATTTATCCACAATTATTTCATTGTATTACAAGTTAAGTGTAATTCAAAAGGATTATAAATGAACCTAGTTAACTGACCCGACCCTATCTTGGAAGGCAAAATCCTCCGGCCGGTCTTTCTACGCAATTAGTACTATAAATAGAGACATGGCGGCTACTCCTGTTAAGACAATGGACCAAATAATGCCACTGTTTGATGCCAACTAACGTTAAAAGACAAACTTTGATTGTCATTAGCTTCGTGGAGGAGGAATTAATGAATTTTTGGTAAGAATTTCGAGAATATTCTGGTGGCATTAGAAGCATATGCATCAGTAGTGGCATTATTAATTAGTTAAATTATTGTTAATGTGACATTAGCGAGCAATGATTTGATTGGACAAGTATATTCTATCTTCTTTTGTGTATATATATATATATATCATCTTGTAGGTAAGAGGAGAAAAATATTCCGATTCCTCGGGAATCTTGCCTTGTCTAAGATACCATTACCACACCATTATAATCCTCTTTTCTTTTCTTTCATTTGGTTTTTTTAAAATACTTACTAGTTTTTGGCTTTTCTTTCGAATATGCGTACCAAATTCAGGGTATTGGATGCTAGTGTCAACTGTCTACCACCATATTAATATTGGACCTAACAATAGTGACATATAAAAATAGAAAGATAAATTTTATGATGTCAAAATCACTCATTTTTATAGGTATCGGCAGAGAATTCCCCACAATAGGACAGATACGGAGATAATTTTCTCTTCACAAAAATGAAGATGGGGATAATTTTGATTTTCGATTGATAAATGAGATGAGGATTGTAATCATACTTCCCGTCCCCGCGGGTACTTGTTACTTGTTTAAATTAATTAATTTTTTTCATCAAATAAACTATTTATTTTTGTAGGAGTCAACCTAAATGGAGAGCCATTGAGAGGAATTGTTATGCTTTATTGAAATTTATGTTTATATATGTATTATTTATTTTTAATATTTTATTGTAAAATATAATTAAATATTGTGTGTTATGTATTAAAATCTTTTAATTTTGAAAATAATTTATATTATTAAAAAAATTTAGTATTTTTTTAAAGTTTTTTATAAATTTTATAAATTTTAATTATATTAAATTTGTGGGTACCTATGGATATATGTCTTCCAAAAAAAAATAAAATGGGAATGGGTGCTCGTCATGGGGCCGAAGGCAGGGAGGCTATCCCCACCCCGTCCCGCCACATTGACATTTCTAATGAAATTAATAATATGATGATATTGATATTTGCTATGATTTAAATACAAATTAAGAATATAAAATTTACTAAAATTATGTATTATTAGTCAAACGGGAATATATTTAAAGACAAAGAGGAGAGACATTTTCTATTTTAAAAAGAAGTAAAAAGAAGAGCACAAAACGGTTGCATAGCCCAGGAACAACTTCAGTTTTGTTAATACCTCAAAGATGAAGAAAAATAGGCGAATATAACAAATATAGCATATTAAAATTGCAAAGATGCATATTTAGATGAGATGATATAGTAAAAAAGCAAAATAATGTGTGCACTTATAATAAATCTTTCTTTTTTTTTCATTCAAAAGCAAGGTTATAATTGAATTGAGTTACATCGAATTTAAAAGAAAAAAAATCTCAAACTCAAAATGCATATATATTAGGAATTTAAACTCAAGATTATTAAGATTGATATTTTGAACTTAAGCTAGTCTTAATGAAAATTCAAATTCAACTTAATTCGGCTTAAATTTAAATTTTCAAACAAATTTTGAGCCATTGTAAACTCGATCTCGAACTTGAAATTTTTGATTTAGTAACATAGTGAAAAATTCAATAATTCAAATTTATAATTATAATATTCATTAATTCATAACAATAAAACACACAAAAATTATAAATCATGATGAATTTATATAATTATTCTAAGGTATATTGATATACAATATAAATTAATAAAATAAAAAATATTAAAATTATATATCAATTTACGAGCCTACATACAAATATTTTAAAATACAAATTGAATTCGACTAAACTCAATTTGAGTTTTAATTTGATTTTTAAGTCTGCTCGACTCTTTCATCCCTCTAATTAAAGACACAATGAAGTTTTGAGTACATTGTAATTTTTCATTTGGGAAAAATGCAATTATTATTACTTTTTTTTTCACAAAAATCCAAACATATCATTATAAAAAAAATTAAATCTCTATTACGAAAAAATTGCTAGGATATTAGTTTTGTAATTTTAGTTATAATTTTTATAATAAATATATTTTTTAAATTATAACCAACAAAAATTACTAATTACAATCGATAGCATTATATATATGCTTGAAGCATAACAAATTAGTTATGCATTATTAAAAAAAATAATATATATATATATATATCTATACTATTATAAAAAAGAAGGTATTTTTGTATCTAAAATGAAGATTATGATTCCAAATTTCAATATATCAAATTTGCCCCTTTACTTATTCAATATTCGATAAAAATTTATATATAAATAACCACCATTTATTCAAAAACTTCCACTATTTACTTATTTTAATTAGTTTTAAAATTTTTTCTTTAATTTAGTAATGAATTATAAAAATTTTAATTACTTTAAATAAGTACTATCTTTATAATTATGCAAATTATAAATGTATTTTTGTGACGTGTGTCAATTTTTAATAAAATGAATGTGAGAATATTTTTACTCAAAAATATTTTATCCACATAGAAATTGCGCACAAATAATTACTAATATATATATATATATATAAAATAATCATCAACTTCGAATTAATTGTAGTTGATGAACTAATTTTTTTTTAGTATATAAACATCTTCATATATAGTTGTTTATTAATATTGCTAATGCAACGTATGTAACCCGATTTAAAACGACCCTTCCCATTAATGAACTAACCATCTAATAAAAATCCAAAATTTCCAAAATTGGAGAGCGTTTCCTCGACATATCCCAAGCTCCAAGATTTCTAAATCAGATTGGCACTCCATTTCCAGCACATTGAAATAATTTAATTAGTACCAGCACTGAACACAACAGCCCACGAGTACAACAACCTTAATCCCTTAATTTATGCCACACCTTAGCTTGCGCGAAGATAGACTTCTTTTTTTTCTTTTTTTCTTTTTGAGTGGTTGGTTGGGCGGGGGGTTTACAAAACTGGCCTTTCGAGTGCAAGTTGGGCTAAACGTCTCTTGCAGTCACCAAAAGAACAATACAGTCACAAAAGGACAAACAATAAATAAAACGCCTACCTAGTTTTAGAATGCATGTCTGAGTACAAAGTCATTTTAAGACATTTATCGTACTAAGTTTGACCTAACATCACATGGATTGGTGCTTATCTCCCGGGGTCAACATTTTCTATGTCTGAACTCTGAAAAAGGATCTATATATTGTGCTATGCATATCTTTTCTTCCCTTCTTACATTCTGCCTTTTATTATTTTTAACTCCAATAAATACTTATTGGTTCCAACTTCATAGTTGTTGAAATATGTTAACAAAGTGATAAGATTAAATATTAATGGATATTAGCAAAATCCTGGGGAATATACTTATACAACGGGTTTGTGTAGTACAATCATTTCATTTTTTTTAAAAACTTCCTATAAATAGTATGTAGTATTTGATCCAGCTATCACCATTATTTTTCTTTTTTTTTTATGGAACACTATTATTTTTCTTTACTCGTGAAGAATAATGCAATTTTTGAACGACTAAATGATAATTGGATGTACAATGATTTGAATAAGCGAAATATCTATTTCGTTATCGACAGCTTCTGTAAATATTTTAAATATGACAACTGGCCATGTATTATATGCACTAAAGTCAAATGCTCACCACGTCTATAACAAGCGCTCAGGAATATTAAAAGAGTAAGAGGGTGTTTGACTAAATTTATTTAAAAAGTCTTATAAGCTCTTATATCTTATAAAATATTTTTGGAGCTTAAAAGATGTTAAATTTTTTAAAAAATAAGTTCTTAAAGTATTTGGATAAAATAGGATATTGAAGTTAGTAATGTTAATTTTGTAATTGCTAGGATTAAAATTAAGAGAGCTTGTTAAGATCTTAAAAATAAGTTAATTTTTAAAAAAAGAGTTTATAAAATCATAACATTTTATTTTTAGAGCTTATAAGCTCTTTTTTAAAAGAATTTACTAAACAGATCTTATAAACTCATCCAAACACCCTCTAAATATGTATGAATATTATTTTTTGTTGTGTTTCGTGTTAATCTAAAGTACTAATAATATAACTTGACAATGTCCATTTCCATAGTGCCATTCTTATCCTGAGAATATGTTCCAAACTAAATCATAGTTGAAATTTTTGGCTCAAGTAGTACTTGCTTAAGGGTCAACCAATTTTAATTTCTAACCTATGAGTTTGGCAGCCAGCAGCAATATTGTACATAAGTAGTGCTCCTCTTAGTGGTGATTAATTATATGGTTGGAACCTTAATAACACTGCAGGACATATTTGATATACTTGATATATATATGTTTCAGTTTGCAAAGTTTGGCTTTTGACTGCTCCTAAAGACATTATATGAAAAGTGCCCCATTATAGCATACATGTTTAAAATCAAATGCATGTGTCAACTCATTTAGCAACAATTGTAAGAGTTAATTTAATCTGAACTACGATTATGTTACTTTGATATTTTCTCCTAGTAATTTCTATGAATGTATTATAGCCATCTCCTCATTTCCTATATTCCACAGATAATTTAGCTAAATAGGCAACATTCTCAAAAATATCACTCCTAATATCAAGTTAGGATTCATACCCCAAATCACTTAGCTCCTAGTCATTAAGGATCAACTTCAAATGTTTCATTTATTAAGTGATTAAGTAGCACTGCCCTGATCCTTATATATGAGGTTTGAAGTGTAAATCCGAATAATCCATGTACGTATACATATGTGAATTTAAAACAAAAAAAATAAAAATTTAGGTACACCAATGTGCCCTAATGGCAGCTAATTACTTGGATTCCTTTCTTATCTGGATGATAGTGAATATGGCTTCAAGTTGTGGCTAAAGCACATTTTGACATGTAACTAAGGGATATTGTATATTAACTAAAGCTAGCATTTTCTTGTTCTCTCTAATTTTCCAGTCTAAGGGATATTGTATATACTAATAGGCAACTTTCCTCCCTCCGTTCTGTCCCCTCTTCAAGGGATGGGTCATTTTTGGTGACTTTAGGCCTCCCAAATTTTTAAAAATGATATTCTTTTCGGTGATATGGTCCGCCCATGAAGGGACATTGTCTTTGTGAACTCGTTAGTCTCGAGATACGTGAAGAATTTTTCTTCAAAAGATGGTATGATGCATAGGATAAAATAGAAAGTTATATAACTAATGAAGCAAGCAGTTGTTATTGATTATGTGAACAAACCATTTTATGATGTGTATTGATTCCCATGGTAAGATGTGGGGTAATCAAGAATTAAATTGAAATAAAAAAAAAGAAAATAGTAGAATCATTAAAACGATACTCCAACATAGCGCATGCACTCATCATGAAAAATATTACGTATCTCACATGATTTAGCATTTATCAGTAATTTAAGTTATGAATATATGAATACGATCCAAAAAAATCAAAATATTAAATTGTATTGTTTATAATATTTTGGGGGTTTAGTACAACTAGTTTGTTTGCGCGAGTGCTATTTATAAAGCATGATAACTTTGGGAATTAATTTAGTATGTTTTTTCATTAGTTGACAAATTTAATCCTATTTTTCTCTCTGTCTTCCCCATTTTATCTTTTTTTTTTTAATTTTTCCAATTATTTCACTTATCCATTGTTTTTCATTTTAGTTATTTGCCCTAAAATTTAAATAAATATATTAAAATTATTAAAATGTTACAGTATTATTTAGAAAAAAGGAATAAATTATTTCTTTTTTATTATAAAAATCTTAACATACACATAGAGGTGTCAAAATTAATAATTTAAAGAATGGCCCATTTTCAATCCCTTATTCCCTTCAAGTACTATTACTTCTATACATATATGCATGCATCCGAAAGTAAAGTTCAGCCAGCATTTGTCTTAACCTCAAACCCATGGTCAAAGTTCAATTTCTCTGCTTTTGAATATTGAACACTTTTACAAACAGATTAAAGCAAAACTTAAGGGACATTAGCCAAACTTTAAGTAACAATCTCACCTAAGATTGAATTATAAATGTTTCAATAAATTTTGAATATCTTTTACCCTTATGAACTGTAACATTAACGGGTGGTCCATAGTCCTTTCTTTTTATAATTAAATAAAATTTTTAGACAATCTATTAAGAAGAATACAATTAAGCTGGGCCACCTATATAAATTTCAGTCCAATGGGCATTCTAAATGATTTCGTTGGTCTGCTACAGTGCTTTAGTTAATTATGGAGGATTTACAGAAATTATTTTCTTTAATAATCCAAAAAAATCCCCCAACCCAGACTAGACGGTAAAGTGGGTTTGGACTGTGTAAACAGCCCAAATAATACATGGATCCGATTCAATTGAGCGGCCTAGATGCTCATGTGAATTAGTTGTAGAGCTGTCTACATGTTATATTTGAATCGGATTAGTCATATCCAAATCTGAATTCAATTATCAAAATTTATATCGAAATCCAATACAATATCATATAAGATTTTTGTTAGTCAGTACAATATTTAAATTCGATGAATATCCAAAATTTGATTAAAAAAGAACTGACCCGATTTAAAATTTTTTCCCTTTTGAATTGTATAAGAATATTGTATTTATAAAGTAAATTTACGTTATATTTGAATTTTTAATAATTTTTTATTATATATTAATTTAAAAGTTAAATATTTGAATACTAAACATCTATTTCACATTATATTAATGCACAGGTGAACTATTATATAGTATTATATTCAACATTTTATCAGTATCAATCTAATTTTGTAGGCTAAATACTCAATATTAATAGTATAATATAGATGTTAATATAAATATTATGTAAATATAATATATAGATTTTATCTTAAAATCTTTATTAATATTATATATAAGAATATTAATTTAATAAAAAATTATTAAAGTTCGGATTCGAATCTTTAACGGATTGAATTGCTTAATTTCATATTCAATTCACTTATTTCGAATTACGGATATTTATAATTGGATTTGATCTATCAAATATTTTAATTCAATAAAAATTTTAAAATTCAAATTGAATTCAAATTAAAATTTGATCCATTGACAATCCCAATTAGTTGTTATTAACCCATTTAACATGTCAAAAGTGAGCTCCATAGAACCATTTTGGATCTTCTATTACAACTGGTGTTTTATCAAATGTATATGAATTTTTCCCTTTGATTCAAATTTATATGATTCACATCTCAATATTTATTTAAAAAAAAACATTTTATGCGATTGCGTTTTTTCTATTGATATGGGATATCTCAGTAAGCACAACCCAACAACTATAGACTCTAGAGTGCGCTTCTAGGCCCATTTTGCATCTGAGGCCCAACTATGCTTGCAGGATCAGTTGGGCTGTCGACCATCGCCTTTTCACTTATGCAGTAACCTAGGCCGAGCCACTTGACCATAATTCCTAGGTTGAGTAAGGTGTTCTCAACCCTCTAAGTTGAGTAAGTTGTTCTCAATCATATCCGACGGGAGGCTTTAGACCGTCTATTCCCTCCAACCATTTGTCTGGTCAACTCATAGTCGACCAGAGAGGTTCATCCTGATGCCAAATCTTATCACTACCTTATTTATTGCCTTGACAGGCTACATGTCTTCGCATTAATGGCGCATGTCGCGTCAGTACCAACTTTACCTCCACTTTTGTCGAGAGGTGCGCCTCCAAAGTACTATTCTATCCCAGAAAGTAAGAGGTGGTGCTACCTGAAATCGTGTAGGTATAGGAGATGACCTACAGCCCCTATACAAAGACAAAAGCCCCCTACACTTGATAGGGACATTTTAAACATATCATTCACATGGAGAAGGTTATAAATACCTCATTGCCAGCCACTCTCAATGTATGTTATTCTTCACTATATACTTTTACTTTACTGCTCAATTTTCCTACTCGATCAGTACTAATTTAAGTGTCAGAGTGCCTTAGCAAGGTACACCTCAGCTAGTCTGACGTTTTCTAGTGGTTGCAAATTTCAATTCAAGGAGATTTCACTATTAAATCATTTCACCCTAGTAGAATTAGTCCAAACACTAACCCAGTCCATTAAAATAGCTTTCAACCTCATCATCTTTGGCGTCGTTTGTGGGAACTTGATATTGTAACTGAAAGAATGGTGAACACCAAGTGAGTCGCATTTGAGAGAGAGGAAAACAGAAAAATAGTGTCTTCTTCGCCCCCTCAACCTCAGTAAAAATCGCATGCCTTGGGACCCAGTACCCCACCAGAGCAAGTTGTTACCTTGACTATACCCCAACTAATGTAGTTAATTAGTGAGCAAATTTCTGCCTAAATTTCTGCTTAGCTTTCCGCCGCGCTGAATTGGCACACCACCATGCCTGCTTCAACTGCTAGTGCAACCTTGCACCCATCACTACCTGAAGAAAGGTCCCCTGAGGACAGTTATGATCGTTTAAAGTCCAGGCGCCTACATACTAGATAAGAGGCCAGCCCCAAGCACCTCTCCAGAGAGAGGGGTCGACCTGATCCATGGGAGGAAATTACAGATTCCATTGATCATTATGTTCGACTTAATCGAGCCCAACAGCATGATAGGGTTGAACGTTTGAGATTGGATCAGTGTGAAGAGATTGGCGAATTAGCGAATAATGCGGCTTGACCCATTCGAGCCCTATAGTATGATAGGGCCGAGTGTGCTCAGCCCTAATTCGACCACAACATGACCCAGGTGGATCAAGAGAAGTGGGAAGAATTTCTCACCAAGTTCAACAGTTGAATAGATGCCTCAATGATATATTGAGGAAAAACTCAAAAAGGATGCTCGACCCTGATAGCCCTTAAAGGTTTCGCCGTGAAAGAGGATCACCATTCATCTAGGAGATAATCGATGAGTGCATTATCATTGACGCAAAGGTCCCAACCAGACTCTCGCAATATGATAGCTCAATCGATCCCAATGAGCACCTGATGTAGTTCGAGCACATGATGCAACTGTATAGACATAACGAATACATACACACAAAGATGTTGGTTACCACTTTTCAAGGTATCATGCTTGATTGGTTTGTCAAACTTGAGCAGGCATCGATATACTCCTATGACCAGCTATATGATAAGTTCCTACACCAGTTTGCCAGCTGACAAAATGCGAAACTCCCCCACCCATCTCCACACCGTGAAATAGAATGAGGGAGAGTCCCTTCGTGACTTCTTTACCAAATTCAACATAGAGGTGTTAAAGATTGACAACCCTAGAATCGAGTTTCTGATTAATGCTCTTTTCTTGGGGCTCGGACATAAGGAGTGCACTAATACTTTAGTTCGGGAATGCCGATGGTTGATGGATGAGCTGCTCAACCTAATGAAATGATATATGACCTAAGAGGAAATGTACAAATTAAAATTCGGCAATCTTGAGGTTGAGAAAAAGAAAAATAAAGAGAAAGATGACTGACAGCAGAGAGAAGGTCGTCGATCTTCAATCAAACACTTCTATGATTACGTTTCGCTTAACCTCCCAAGGAAGAAGGTGTTATTCACAATCCAGCATAACAACCTCCTCAAGAAACCAAGAAAGCTCACCGAGATTGAGGCAATAAAAAAATTAAAGAAATATTACCATTTTTATAAAGAGGCTTTGACATAAAAGATTGCATTAATCTCTATGATGAAATTAAGAAGCTGATCAGACAAGGCCATCTCAAGCAATATGTTGCAGAAGGCACCCGAACATAAGGGGGCAAAACTGACCAAATTCCTCATAGAGAAAGGTCGGCTAGCCCGAGGATGGACGATAAAGAAAAAAAACCCGCACAAGATAACCACTCACCCATTTGAGGAGTGATTGACGTGATTGCTGGAGGTCCTACTAGGGAGGACTCAAAATCAGTAAGGAGGTAGACGCAAAAGAGCCTAGAATCAACCAAAGCCTCCCCAATCGATATAATATTCCCTTTGTCCACTATTGTGGAGCTCATCCTTTTCACCGATGATGACCTCATCCATCTCGAGTGAAAAAGCATCGACTATGAAGCTGACTGTCCCATGGTGGTCTTCGTTGAGATCACCAACTTTGAAGTAAGAAAGGTTTTGGTTGACAATAGTTGCTCTGCCAACATCATTTTTCTCTTGACATTGAAAAGGATAAACCTAAGCCAGTTGAAATTTGAGCCTGTGTGCACACCTCTGGTTGGATTTAGGGGATCGAAAATCAACTAGAAGGCTCCATCAACCTCTCTACATCATTTGGGGAGGCACCCTATAGGAGAACACTTATGATAAACTATCTGATCGTCGATGTCTCATTTACCTACAACATTATAATTGGTCGACCAGCTCTCAATAATTTTTGAGCCACTATATCAACTTATCATATAAAAATCAAATTCTTGACTATAACAGGCATGGGCGAGCTGCTATGCAATATTAAAGAAGCTTGGCGATGTTACACAATTTCAATCGAATTGAGCGAGCAGAAGACTCAACCACAACTAAAGAGCTTGGGGGACGTCCCCGTAGTGGAACAAAAAGAAATGCCAAGTCAGTAAGAAGAGAAAGTTAGAAGATACCAGAGTAGAGTTCGTCAAGGAGTTCAAAATAGTTGAGCTAGAGCTTGGGAACCCCAACAAGACCACTAGGATTGAATAGATATAGGCCACCACATGGAGTGTCTCATGATTGATTTTCTATAGAGAAACATCAACGTCTTCGCCTGAAAGGCATCCGACCTCTAAGGAATCGACCTCAGTGTAATCTTTCACCGCCTTAACGTCGACTCTTGTACAAGTCCTTCAAGCAGAAGATGAGAACTTTTAATGCCAAGAAGATCCAGATCATCGAGAAAGAAATAAAAAAACTCTTAGATGCATGCTATATTGTAGAAATTTAGTACCTATCTTGGCTTTGTAATATTGTACTCATCCCCAAGAATGAGGAAAAATGGCGCATGTGTAACGATTTCACTGATTTGAATAAAGTTTGTCTTAAGGATCCTTACCCCCTAAATCGTTTAGATTTATTAATAGATTATACAACTGGTTGTGAACTATTAAGTATAACAGATGCTTTCCAAGGGTATCACTGGATATTCATGGCCCTCGAAGATAGGGACAAGACCTCTTTTGTAGTCCCCAATGAAGTTTGCTATTTTTTGGTCATGCCCTTTTGGCTCAAAAATATTGTAGCAACCTACTAGAGACTAATCAACTTTATGTTCAAGAATGAAATTGACAAGTCTACGGAGATTTATGTCAATGACATGATTGTTAAAATTGAAAAGGCCAAAGACCATCTGCTCAGCCTCAACTACACCTTTGCAATATTGCGAGCATTTGGCATGAAATTAAGTCCAAACAAGTGTACATTTGGAGTTTGAAGAGGTAGATTCTTAGGTTATATGGTCAGTCAAAGGGGCATTAAGGCCAATCCACAGAAAATTTAGGCCATGTTAGACATTGCATCACCTCGAATAGTCAGAGATGTATAATGCCTAGTTGGGAGGATTATAGCCTTTGGTAGGTTTATCACTCATTTGGCCTATAAGAGCCTATCCTTTTTCAAAATTCTCAAAAATACCAAAAAGTTAGAATTTCAATGGAATGAACAATGTGATCGGGCTCTAGTCGAATTAAAGTAATACTTTCCTCAGCTCCCATGTTCGCCAGGCTGAAACTTAGAGAGGTACTATTCATCTATCTAACTATTTTTGAAGCTTCGATCAGCTTAGTTTTGGTTTTGACTAGAGACAAAAATCATCAACTAGTTTATTATTGTAGTAAGGCGCTATAAGGGTCAGAACATAACTACTTGGAGATTGGGAAGTTTGCTCTAACATTAGTCACTGTAGCTTGAAAGCTGGAACCATACTTTCAGTCCTATGCAATGATAGTACTGATAAACCAGCCGATGAAGCAAGTACTTTCAAAGCTAGACACATCGGGGAGGTTAACAAAATGGGCCATTGAGTTGGGAGAGTTTGACATCACTTTTCAACCCATAATAGCCATTAAAGCATAGGTCTTGGCCGACTTCATTGTCGAGCGGGTTAATCTCCCCCAAAACAGTTGCGAAACCCATCTTGTTTGGACTTTGCACGTCGATGAATCATTAACCACGTTAGGAGGTGGCGCATGAGTAGCTTTCCATTTCCTGTTAGCAGAAGAATATGACTTCGCAACCAGGCTTGATTATGTAGCCACCAATAACAAGGCTGAGTATGAGGCTTTCTTCACTGGGATGAGGATAGCACTCAACCGAGGGGTCAAGCACCTGGCAGCAATCATAGACTCCTAATTGGTCACAGAATAGGTTAAAGGAAATTTTAAGGTTAAGGACTCGACGATGAGCCAGTACCTAGCAGAGGTCAAAAGACTACAACAGTCATTCAAAAAGTTTACTCTTAGCCAGGTACCTCGATTAGAGAACGAGTGAGCAAATGCCCTATCCAAATTTTCCAGCTTGACTAGATGTACAAAAGACAGAACAATAACTTTTCTGGTTGTCGACAAACCATAAATAGGCACCCTCGAAGATAATTTTATGGGAAGCATTGAGGAGATACTTTCTTTATGGCAAGATCTAATAAAGTTCTACTTGAGTCATGACATAATTCCTGAAGACAAAAATGAGGCATGTTGCCTTTGAGAATAAGTCGCCAAGTTTGCACTCGACGAATAAAGCCAACTCTATAAAGGTTGATCTCTGAACCACCCATGAGGTGCTTAGATCCTAACCAGGCTCACAAAGTCTTATAAGATATCTACACAGGCATATGTAGGAACCATTTAGGAGGAAGATCCCTTACTCATAAGATTATCAGATGCGGATACTTTTGGCCCACTATACTAAAAGATGCTGTTGACTTTGCTAAAAAATGTCTATCCTACTAAGTCCACTCAAACATCCTGCACAAGCCCGTTGCACCCATGGTCAATGTTCAGGTCGTTTCGCTATTTGACTAGTGAGGGATTGATATTCAGGGATCATTGCTAAAGACGATAGGTCAAAGAAAGTTCATAATTATAGGAGTCGAGTATTTCACCAAATAGGTCGAAGTTGAAGCTATCCTAAAAATAACTGATGTGGCGATCAAAAGTTTTATTTAGAAAAATATTATATGCTGTTTTGGTCTTCTTAAGATCTTTATTTTAGACAACATGATGCAGTTTCAGAGTAGAAACACCCGAAGTTGGTGCAAAGCCTTGAGGATCACCTAACATTTCACCTCGGTAGGGACCCTCAATCTAATGGCTAGACAGAGGTAATGAATAGAACAACCTTCGATCATCTAAAAGCTAGAATATAAGGGACCGGGTCGAGTTGGGCGGATGACCTCCCTTCTGGGCATACAGGACCACCCCCGTATAGTGACAAGTCACACCCATTACAGTTTGATTTATGATTCTAAAGCAATCATCCTCTCTGAGCTCATACAACACATAGCTTGAGTACTTCAATCCGATCAGAAACACATCTGAAAGGAAGCTCAACCTGGAGACAATTGATGAGTGGATGCAAGAAACCTATAACACCATGCAATGCTATAAATTAAAAATGATAGAGAACTACAATAGAGGGGTCCAGCTATGCCATTTTAAGGTCGGAGACCTAGTTCTCAAGAAGATAGAAGTATCCAAGAACATCGGCAAACTTGACCCAAAATGGGAGGGGCCCTATACTATTGTTGAGGTGTCAAAACACAACAAGTATTGACTAGCCAACATCGATGGTGACGAACTTCCTCACCCATGGAATGCCATCATCTTGAAGAAATTCTATGTATAAATGCTTTGTAATAGTCTTTATATTATTTGATATGAATAAAGTTTTTAGCAACACCATTATCATTCATGTGTAATGCTACAGCCGCAAGCACTCCCACCTACCTCACGTAACTTAAAGTTTTCAGTTGACCCAAGAAATTTGGGCTTAATATTTCTAGTCGACCTAAGAAGCAGCTTCAAGCTGCCAAATTAAGGCTTTTAGGCCCAATATTTCTAGTTGGCCTCGTAGTCGACCTAAGAAGCAACTTCAAGTTGCCAAATCAAGGTTTTTGGGCCTAATATTTCTAGTCGACCTCGCAATCAACCTAAGAAGCAGCTTCAAGTTGCCAAATCAAGGCCCCTGAGCCTAATATTTCAGGTCGACCCCGTAGTCGACCTAATAAGCAGCTTCAAGCTGCCAACTTAAGATTTCTGAGCCCAAAGTTTCTAGTCGACCCCATAGTCGACCAAAGAAGTAGCTCCAAACTGCTAAAGTAAGGCTTTCCAGCCTAACATTTATGGTCGACCCTATAGTTGATTGATAAAGCAACTCACAATTGCCAAATCAAGAAGTTAAAGTTTTATAGATAAAGATAAAGGTCGACCTTTTAGTCAACCCAATCAATGGCTTCACACCAATTATTAAAAGCATTTTAGCGCCCATGTTCTACTATAATCGACTAGACTAAGTCAAGTCATAAGACTTTGCCAAAAATGGTCAATCTCATGTCGACCATATAATCGAGCAGGACCTCAATTGAAATAGTTGAATTCATCTAAATGATGATCATAGAATTTGACCATGACGTCGAAAGGAATCTAATAATAAAGCATCAAACATCAAACACAAGAATCTATTTTGATGAAAGCACACGTTTCTTTGTAGAGGTAATAACCTCAATCAACCCTAAACTTTATTATGGGGTTTTATGTTAATTAATTAGGTTGCCAAGCAAACAAAAGCATAAAAAGAATCAACTACACATCGATGAAGATAACTGTTATATTTCACTGAATGAAGTTGTTGATTACAAACTTGAAGTACAAACATAAAAAAAAAAGATTACAAAAGTGCAACATTGCCCATACTAGGTGACCACAATCTTCGAAGGCAAGAACTTCAATTGTTGCTTGACCCCACACTTTTCCAAGATACCAGCACCTTCTTCGATAGCTTTGTCAAGCTCGTCACTCGATGAAACTAGAACCACCACCTTTATCTTGGGCATTGCTATCGCAAAGGGCAGAACAACGTGCATAGGTTGTAAAGGCTCAGCCTCATCGACCACAAACTCCACAAGGCGCAGTAGATATTCATCAGCGTCGACCAAGCTATCCCACATCTCAAAAGTAAAATCATTGGCAAAATCAAACTCTTTCACCATAATAGTGAGCCTCCTCAATACCTCCACTTACCTTTGTTGAGCAGCAGTTATGGATTTGATCAAATGTTTCTTGTAGTGTCCCTTTCAGCAGCGGTCTCATCAAGCTCGAGATAGGGCAGTAATTGCTCATCCAAAATAGGACTGATACGGTCCTTATCTTCTACTTGAAAGGTGTAGCCCAAATACTTGAGTTGATTAATAGCTTTATCAAATGCAATCCTTGCATCGTCAAGTGAAAAGACTACGCTCGCGTCTTGAAAGGCCAAGTAAAGCATGAGTTGCTACACCATTTCCCTTCGCATCATTGAGAGCTTTCTAAAAAATTCTCCTTAGGCTTCTTATAATGTAGCATCTCACCTCGCCGTTCGATTAGAGTCGTAGCTCTGCTGTGCATCCAGTCGAGCCTTATGCAATAGCTTATCCATTCAGCCTTTCTCTTGGATGGCTGCAACCAGTTGCTGATCTTTTGTATTAAGCTGCTTGCGGAGGTTAGTAATCTTCTTATTTAGTTGGTTGACCCTGATCTGGATGATTCGAGCTGCGCTTTCAAGGTGTCCATATCCCTTCTATCCTACAACTATGCCCAATTGGCTAGAGCCACTCCCAACCTCCGATAGAAGTGATAGTTGAGCTGGTTTAGTTGAAAGGAAAAGTTATTTGTTAGGAAAGTATGATCGAGCAAAAAAAGAAAGCGTTCGATGAGAAAATTGAATCAATCATACACTCACCATGTTGTAGTAGTAAGCTAAAGCCTTGAGTGCACCAGCTTAGCTCAAATCCATAAATTTCCTCCAGTTAGACAAGAAGAGCCCAATCACAATGCATTTGAGGGCTGCGGCCCCAGTTGACCCTGACATCATTATTAAGGTCGAGTTGTAGATTGTCATATTAGCTTTCTTCCCAAACTTAAGCATCGGTAGTCGAGGTAGTTGAAATAGCACCCCATCGCTGCATTTTTTGAACAAGTTGTAACCAGTAGGAGCTTTCTCTTTGCCTTTATCACCTACTGGACCTTTATGTTCGACCATTAGCCTTTTGCCCTAATCGGTAGGGCTATTTCCTGTCATTGCTGCTACTTAAGTAGGAGATGCCATCAGGGTTGATTCAGCCATAGGGAGTGCTGGGGCCATGGTTGAGGCCCTCTCTTGTCGAGCGGCAGTTGCCTGGTGACGCTTCTCCTTCCTCTGAGAGTGAGCCATCACATCTTGTCTTACCTTGTTCATTATCTCTTCTTGATCTATCAATACAATGCAAAAGCAAAATAATTAAACTCAAGCAGAAAGATACATGAATCAAAATTGTAATAATCGACAGAGAACTACCTAGTCGATCATCAGCCGACAAATTTAGCTCGGCCAGAGATAAGCCAGCCAACACTAAACACCTCTCCTTCATTAAAATTGAGGCCTCTATTTGGCCAAACTCAACCAGATCCTAAATAAAGGTGTTCAGCTAGCTAGGGGTTGAATTTCTCGACATCTCGATATGCCCCTCTACTATTCTCTCAATATATTAAACCCCCTAGGCCCTCGAATATAAAGAAAATATTTCTTCCACTCCTGGTCGTAGAAGGAGGATGGGGTTACTAAGAACTTTTGACGGGCGCACTGTGAGATAATAGAACCCAGACTCCTCGATGCTACCCAATTTTTGGGACATGAGAAGGTGGAAAAGATTGGAGAAATTGGCAAAATAAGCTAGTTGGTCGAACAGGTGTATCAACATTGCAAAACTGTATATGGTCACAAAGTAATTTGGTATGAGCTATGTTATGCAAACCTCCAGACCTCCTAACAAGTCAATTACAGTTGACGCAAGAGGAAACCTAAGCTCACATCTAAACCTTTTTTTGAAAATAATAATACACTCTTTCAAAGGTCGATACATCCTATCATGTGGGCTGGGAGCTAATAGTTCATACTCTGCGGGGATATGGTAAAGCTCCCTAATGCATACCAGATCAACGGGGGTAATCTTTGAAACAATCTCATTGTAATGATCAGGGGTGAAAAATTGACTGCATAACACTGGAACCTCGCTAGTGCTAGCCTCAACCTATGAAGCAAACCTCTTATTACTCAAGCTACTAGAGGTCAAGCCTGAACTCAACAAGCTACTAAACGTATTCTCACCCCTACTTTTCCCATGAAAGAGTACTTCCTAGGACTTATTGTCCTCACTATTCGAAGTGCTCGACATGCTCAACAAATAACTAAAGAAAAATTGAAGCTAAAAGGTAAAACATATAGGGTCTCGATGAAACTCTAAAAATGTGAAAGAGGAAGAAGCTTTGTGAATTCAAAACTCGACCAGACCAAATGCAGTACAAGTGTAAAATGAATAATTTCACCGCACCTATTTATAGGCACTCGGACGTAGAAATTCAACCATCAGTAATAATTGCACTGCCATCGTCTGGCACTTCGTAGGGCTCAACATAATAGATGCATTCATTGCACTAAATCTTGTCAAGTATTCAAAAACCCTAGTCGAATGTCCAGAATTGTCAATTAGCTACATATCTCCCTACTTTTTCTCGTTAGCAAGCTTGATTAGGACCACGAATAGGGGGGACTCATGATATGGGATAGCTCAACAGACCCAGCCCAATAGTTATCGACTCTAGAGTGCGTTTCCAGGACCACTTTTCATCTGAGGTCCAACTATACTTCCAGGCCCAATTAGGTCATCAACCATCACCTTTTCACTTATGTAGTAATCTAGGTCGAGCCACTCAACCTAATCCCCAAGTCAAGTAAGGTGTTCTCGACCCCCTAGGTTGAGTAAGTCGCTATATCTGTCGGGATGCTTTAGGCTGCCTATTCCCTCCAACCATTTATCTAGTTGACCCATAGCCAATCAGAGAGGTGTATCCTGGCACCAAATTGTATCTTTGCTACATTATTGCCCTGACGGTAGCATGCCTCCGCATTAATCGTGCATGCCGCCCTAATACCAACTCTGTCTTCACTTTTTTCAGAAGGCGCGCCTCCAGAGTACTATCTTGTCCCGAAAAGCAAGAGGTGGTGCTACTTGGAATAATGTAGGTATGGGAGATGACCTACATCCTCTATGTAAAGATAAAAGCCCTCTATACTTGATAGGGGCTTCTTAGACATATCATCCACCTAAAGAAAACTATAAATACCTGATCGTTAGCTACTCTCAATATATGCTATTTTTCATTATACGCTCTTAATCTGCTGCTTGACTTTCCTACTTGACCAATACTAACTTGAGCATCGGAATACCTTAATCGGGGGCATCTTGACTAGTTTAATGTTTGCTAGTGGTTGTAGATCTCAACCGAAGGAGATTTCACTATTAGATTAATTGACCATCTTGATCGAATTAGTCCAAACACTAACCTAATCCATTAAAATAGCTTTCAACCTCATCACCTATAATATAAAAGAACAATTAAAACAAATAATCTGAACCATAATAAAACTTACCGAATCTTTTCTCGTAGCAATAGTTCACCTCTATTGCTATTCTCCACCAACTAATATAGGTGATCTGCACATTTTCTTTGCTTGGAGCTCATTTAGGTAAGAGGATATGTCCCATTAGAATTTAGACAAGCATCATAAAGATCCACTTGCATGATCACAAGTCGATGACTTCAAGATATATTCATACAAAAATACGCAACTAGTGCAAGAAGAAAAAGATGGGAAGAAAATCTTTAGCTAGAAAACTAAGCTATAAGTAACATAGTTCATCAAGCAGCATCGCTTATATATATATATATATATATTTTATTAAAGAGGATTATAATTAGTTTCTCAATAACTTTTTGTGGGACTTGAACTTGCAATCAATCTATCCATTTATCCTCTAAGATTGATCATTGAAAGTTTTCACCCCTCCCATATTCCATAACTAACTATTTCTCTAAGGAAAATGCATTAAGAATAGACACATGTATAGAAGGGGATGTGAGAGATAAATAAACCCAAGATTCATATATTCATGAAATCAAAACACCATACATACCTGTTTGAGCTATGAGATTGATAATTAATGATTCCTGCAATTTCACGATTGATTGCTAAATCTTCATCTCCTTCTCACACAAATCACCTAACAACTTTAATGGGGTAGCAATATTAAAACATAGAGTGAAGAGGGGACCTAACCACTATATATATAAGATAAAACCTTGGAAAGCCCTCCCATCATGGGCCTCTGAGATTGGGCTTACACTAGCTGTCATACCAAGTCTGTTTAGAAAAGTGTTTTAACAATATTGGATCAAAATATTAGGCCCTATGAATCTATCTCATTAACCTTATTAATTTAGCCTATTTTTTTATTTTATTAGAAAGCAAATCTAATTAATAGAAGTTCATATATTAGAATAAAATTCCAATATTCTCCCACTTGGACAAATATTAATTGTAACTTTAAAACAAAATAAAAGGTAAAGTTTGAAAAAACGACTCTTGGGCTAAATTACAAAAAAGATTTTGACTGTGGCCATAATTTAAAGAAAAGAAATACGGTAATGAGATAAGATTACCAACACAATCTGGTCTAGCAAAATTACTAATATTGGACCATGACGGTGATTGCATCTTTCATTAACACAAAACCTTCCATGATCACATATACCAGCAATTCTACCGACATGGATTCAAACATAGAGGTGTAGCAAGAAATAGCAACTAAAATATGACCTAAATATGTACGCTATTTCATTGTTGGTCCTCCAATTTTCTTGTAAGACATGAATTTCTAGAATTATATGAAATCCTAAGAAAATTTGATTTTCTTATAAGATATAGGCCTTTTGTGCAATAGAAAACCTTAAGAAAATCTATGATTTTCTTGTAGACATGAATTTCTAAATATAATATGAAATTTCAAGAAACTCTGACTTAAAAAAAAAGTCATGTATGCCTCATTCAATACTATATACAATATGGTATCATTTATGAGACATACTCAATTCTCAATATCAACACCTAATCTCAAGATATATATTGAGCAAGATATAACCACAACATATGTACATAATTATAACAAATATATCAACATTTGAAAAAGAATCTTGCATTAATAGAAGCCTAGTAAAATAATTAACTCAATGTGATAATTTAGTAAAGAAACACATCTCACTTAATCTAATTTATGGAAAGACTTAATTACACCCATGCGTTCAACGTTTGTTTTTGAAAATAATAGGTCTCAATCCATCGATCAAAGGATTCACACGCATAGAGTTGGTATCAACATACTCTATCATAATGGTACCATTTTTTAACCAAGTCTCTCACAGCGAGATATTTAAGCTCTATACATTTAGATGCACACTGCCACTCAATGTTCTTGTCTTGGATTAGAAATAACGCCTAAGAACACCAACAGTAAAAGCTATATCAGGCCTAATACAAACTTGTGCATACATTGATTGCCGACAACACTAAAGTAAGGAGCACTTTTCATGAACTCTTGCTCAAGTTTGTTTTTAGGGCATTGTGCAATGTTAAGTTTATCACCTTTCACAATAGGCACATCACTAAGTTTATAGTCCTGTATGTTAAATCTAGCAAAAACACGATCAATGTAACTCACTTGAGAAAATCTTAATAAGCCTCGAGTTTTATTATTATGGATCCCAATTCCAAGAATATATGATGCTTCATCAAGACATGTCATATCAAAGCTATGGCATAACATTTGTTTAGTTTCATGGAGCAAACTCTAATCACTACTAGTAAGCAAAATATCAACAACATAAAGCACAAACTGTATGAATTTGCTCTAACTGGTCTTGAGATAAATACAATTACCTATTTTATTTTCTTTAAAGCCTAATGAAGTGATGACCTTATCAGACTTCAAGGACCATTGATGAGAAGCCTGTGTAAGGTCTTAAATTTACTTATTTAGCTTACACACTAAGTGTTCTTTCTCTTCTTGAATAAAGCCCTCAAGTTGAGTCATATAAACTTCTTTATCAAGGTCGCCATTACAGAAAACTATTCTAACATCCATTTGGTGGAGTTTCAAATTAAAATGAGCTATTAAACTCATAATAACCCTGAAGAAACCTTTGAAGGAAATTAGAAAGAAGGTGTCACCATGATCAATTCTAACTTTGTGAGCAAAGCATTAAGCTACAAGTCTAATCTTAAGTATTTCAATCTTCCTTTTTAAGTTTGATGTAGTCTCAAATACCCATATGCAACTTATAGTCTTTCGACCTTAGGGCTGATTAAGTAAGTTCCATACACTATTCCCTTTCATTAAGTGAATTTCATTCTTCATAGCACTAAAGTACAAGTTCGATTGAGGACTAGACATAGCATCAGAATAGTTGATAGGATAAACACTCAAATCACCCTCCATATTAGCTTTAGATGCAGACATTTGTTCATGAGAATCCTAAATTTCATGTGCAGCAAGAAAGGAAAATGGGACAAATTCAATACAATCACTTATGGAATGGGAATTACTAGGCATATCATGCTATAAGAATTTGAATGTTTGAAACTTAACTACTCAAGATCCAAGCAAAGGACACAAGAATCTATATCCTTTAAAATGATTTGAATACCCAATGAAGTAACTATGAGTAGGTTTAGGATTAACCTTTTTCTCAAAAGGGTTATAGACTCTAACCTTAGTAGTCATCCCTATACACAAAAAATAGTTTAAGTTAGGCTTCTTACCAACCCACAATTCAAAAGGTATCTAAGGAGCTAATTTGGTAGGGACACGATTAAGAATATACATGGTAGTTCTTATAGCTTTACCTTAAAGAAATTTAGGTAATTCACATCGACTCATCATGCTCTTCATTATTTTAGCTAAGGTGCAATTGCGCCTTTCAAGTATCTCATTTTTCTTAGGAGTTTCAAGCATAGGATATTGAGCAATAATTTCATATTCTTGTTAATATTTGGCCAACGGTCCCATATGTTGCCTGGTCTCATCATGTTTGCCCCTAATATAATCAACACTAAACTCTATATCTTTGAAGTTATGACTAGAAAGAATGCCTTTTTATATAAGTTTTTCTATCCTAACTTGAAAATATTGCTAAGACTCCTGTTCCATAACATGGAAGAATCATCATTATTTAGGGTCTTTTAGACACGATTTTTCAACATTAAGGAAGAACAAATTTGATTGGTAGCCAAAATCAACATATATAGGCTATTGGATAAAAACTCACAACCAGTAATTTTAGTCCAACATAAAATTGACCTTTACTTTGCCTAAAGAGATATCACAACCCAAATTGCCTAAAATATAAATAAAAATTAAGTTATTAGTGAAAGTTGGTACATAGAAAATATTTTCCAAAGCAAGCCAGACTATTTGTCCACTCTCCCTTTTAATTTTCTTTTCCTCATAGACACATTTGGAAATAAGGTTAAGAATTCTATATAACTCATTTTGGGTATTATAGACTATTTTGGTTGGGTTAAATTCCACAAGCAAGGAACTAAGGGCAATGTGAATAATATAGTTATCAGGAAGGGAGATATCAAAATTTTTGAGTGTTTTTTTAAATAAATAATAATAAAATATACTCCCTAACTCTGCTAGAATTGTTATATCTCATATATGCCAGATCACCCATTAGATTCTCAACCTCAAACTTGTCAGACACTTGATACATTTATTCTTCTGTGTGGAAAAATTCCCTTGCATTATTAATATCAGGATGTGCTGTAACTAAATGCTCTCTAATTGAATTTCTCATAGTTAGAAGACTTAGGCAATTGGATCCCTCATACTAGGCATAAGCTTCTTTCGTAGCGTCAGAATTACTATCAAAAGGTGTGGGAGGTTAATCCTCCAAGGGAGCTATACTAATATCAACTAATCCTAGAACAAATTCAATTTCATGCTTTCATCTTTTATAATTTTCATAATTCAACACTTCAATAATAGCACTATCATAACGCAAATTTACAATAATTGTCCAAACAAGGAAAATGCAACAAACCATGTCAATAATAGGCAATTAACAATAATAGATTTAGAACAATATAGCTTAATTCTTCATAAAGTCCTTGTGAGTTATGACAAACTCTCCTTTGGGTAGAGCATGCCAGAAACACAAAGCCTCTTATGCAAGAACGGAACAAAGATACACTAATCATTGAAAACTTGCTTCCTTTGGGAAACAAATCTTCTAGATCAATATATCCTCATCAATATGTTCAGCACCACCAAAATCAATTATTACACATATCATACCCCCTTTGGGTAGGTAGAATGCATAATAATATCAACTCAAAATATGCATGCACAAATTTTATAAGTCTCAATAAATAGAACACTTTGGTGTAACTATTTATTTCAACCTATAAGATAAGCACATGACTGAGTTCAATAATTAATTGCCCAACTTATACACATGCAATATGTGTGCAAGACTCCCATAAAATTAAGTACTAGAACAACATGTACTTCCAAGAGTTTCATATAAAATTTGTAGCATTCAAGTAGTTCCAGAATTTCATTTATTTGACTATCAACATCAACTATTTTATTTGTCTTTTTCTAAATTTGGGTATCCAAAATAGTGCCATCATACATTCTAGGACTAAGTTATAAGAGAGGATAGAATTAAAGTTCACGTGTTGATTAAAGAACAAATATATTTAGGTATAACCAAAATTAAAAGAGAATCCAAGGGAAAAAAATTACAATATATACAAAAATTAGTAGCAAAAGAAGAAAAGATACTCATGATCAAACATGTTTGACATGCACTGAAATCCAAAACTCTTTAGTCTTTCCTTTGGCATAATGCACATTACGGAAGCTAAATTCACCAAGCTTCAATTCAAATTTAAATTCATTTTCAGTTCATATCAAAATACTATATCTCAAACACGTGTATGACTCAAGAGTTCTTTATATTTAGACAATACCAAGATATCCTCGTGCCCCGAAATTTGAGCTAACAAAAAATTGATGAATCTATGACTCATTACATCAATGATCTATAATTAAGAAACTTAAATAAATGCACCGCCTTTAATTTATAATTTCTACTTCCTAATGTTTAAAAACTTCATGCGTACTAATTTTCTCCAAAATACTGAGCAATTTACAAGAACTTGCGGTCACCTATAATTTATTAACAGTACATGGGGCCCACAGGCCATAACTTGGAATATTGATTAATTACAATCAAAATGCACCCAAACTAAATTAATGGTTGGTCTCACAACTAATTCCAACAAAGTAATCATCACTGTACAATGAATGTGCATATTGACACAAAGGAGAAGTATAATCTAGGGGCAAGAAAAAATGGCAAATTTGCCTCCAAGTGAGTAACCAAACATAGTGTCTGCAGCCACCATTGTGATTGGCATGGATGACACTAATTTGAAAAACTGATTCCCAAAAATGAATCCTAAACGGGCAATCGGATTTTAGGGCAGAAGCAAAACTAATCCCCAATATGAATCCAGAACTTGTTTCCCACAGGCCACAACTTGATAAACATTAGGTTGGTGTTTTACTCTTTTTTTTTTTTTTTTGGTGATTTATTTTTGCACTGAAAAGGCTTTAAAGATTTAATGAACGATATTCGCACATAAGGTTAACACAGTGATATTGTTCTCCAAATAATTATATTATATGTGCATTCTAATGATTAGAAGATACGCTTAAGAATTAAGCATCAACAATATAACAATCTAATGTAAAACAATTACCAAATATATTTAAGATAAAAATAACTAATAAATTTAAGCTAAATCTAATATCATATCAAAATATACCCCAAAAGTAAAAATACATGCATATATTGAATTATATATATAGACTTTCTTGATATTTGGATTCAAGACTTAAACCCAAAAATAAATATTACTCAATTTTATCATAAAATTATCAATACATCATTCATAATAATTGAGTCAGAGATCTAAGAAATACAATCAATAAAACTGGGTTATGATTTCATAGATAGATAGCTCTGATACCAACTGTAAGATTAATTAAACCCAAAATTCATATATACATGATATCAAAACACCATACATATTTGTTTGAGCCATGAGATTGATGATCAATGATTCCTGCAATTTCACGATTGATTGCTAAATCTTTATCTCCTTCTCACACAAACTACTTGGTAGTTTTAATGGGATAGCAATATCAAAACGTGGAGTGGAGAGGGGACCTAGCCACAATATGTAAAATAAAACCCTATAAAGCCTTCCCATCATGGGTCTTTAAGATTAGGCCTACACTAGTTATCATACCAAGCCTCTTTAGAAAAGGGCTTGAATAATATTGAATCAAAATATTAGGCCCTATGAGTTTATTTCATTAACTGTATTAACTTAACTCATTTTTTATTTTATTAAAAAATAAATTCAATTAATAAAAGTCTACGTATTGGAATAAAATTGCATCAGGGGTGCTTTGTCAACTCCCTCAAGTGGATTATATGCCAAATATATATGCCATGATTTCTTTCTTTTTTTAAGATTAAATATCTAAATTTAATCTTTTTAGGTACTTTTTCTTACTTGGACAAAATTTTCAACCATAACTCGCAATCTCTACAAGAAAATAACAAACAATATGAAGAAATTACATTCCCACATCCAAATAAGTGATTCTGGAAGCATCAATCCCATACACTACTTTTCCTTTCTAACGCCAGAGCCGAAACTTTCTTGTTTAACCTTTCAAATAAGTTCAAAATCCCTCAGGTATATCTATAATCTACGAACACATACTCAAATTAGTGATTGAATACTTTGTCAAATTCGACATATTTACATGTCAAAATTAAATAATTGAATAAAAAAATTAAGTTTAAATTGAAAAATAGTTTAAATAGAATGAGTCTATCCACATTGAAAAAAAAGAATGCGGGTCTGCAAATAAAATAGTTAAAGTTTATTTTTAATGCATCTTGATGGACACACCCTTATAAAAAAGTTAACTCAAAAGTTAGAGCTATGACTTGAGCTCCTAACTTTTTAGTCGAGCTGTAACCTTTCATTAAAAGAGTAAGTTATGGGATTTTATCTTATTATTGTGTTCTTAAAAGAAAGAATTATGATTTTAGTGAAAAATCATGTCTCGTCAGCAAAATTGCACTGTACAACTATAAATAGGAGTACCTAAAACCAACCCAAACTACTGAAAAAAAAAAAAAAAAAAAAGCATGCATACTAACATTCAATCTCATTGCATTGCACACTTATATATTATCTATTAAAGAAGAGTTTTAAATTAGTAAAGTTCGCTAGTTTTGCTCTATAGGAGTACTGCCTTAGATCGGATGAGCGCCGTTGTATTATGAAAGGTTAATTGCCAGGAGCCTTCTAACACTATGTGATGAGCAATATTACCTTAATGAGATTATTAGAACAACAAGCTATGGCTAACACAATTTTTGTCTTGTATTCAAGTAGGTTTTCTGTTCATTTTCTTTACTTAATAAATAATCTTATATGTATATATATATTTCAATTTTATGTTTACACAAAGTACAAGCATACATGGTATGTAAATTAATTTTCTAACAATCTTAAGGTAATTTGTGTTCTATTTGCTTGTGTTATTTTATCAAATATTATTCTAGTTTGCTTTGCCAAATATAACATGCTTTTATGGCTTAAATACTTACTAGTTTGGAATTCCAAAAATCTTCCACGTTAGATATATTGTTGTATTTTTATATATAATTCAATATATATACATGCTGTTGCGTACTAAATTAAAATTCAACAAAATTTATTTTTATATACATATAGTCCAATTTTAATTTCCATCGAGCGTGAACACCTGTTACATTCTCTTATCTATACTTAGTTGTGTAATTTGTGTTTGTCTTGTCCTTTGAAAAGAAAACATTCTGCCATCGACTCATAAGAAAAAGAAGTGCTATTATATTGTTTAATAGTTACTGTTGGTTTCAATTGTAGATACAAAGTGGTCCTGCTTGGTTTGAGAAAATAGATTCTGTATCTTTCTATTTCATGCTTAATTTGCTTGCTGGTTTAATTTGTGATTTGGTTATAGGGTAGTTGATTGTTATTTTATGGTGATTTATATCACATGTATTATTTTAGAAATTTGAAAATGACAAATAATGAGATGTCTACTATCAATGTTGAGTCCAACACTGGTGGGGTTGGTAAGGGAGGACATCTTATTCGAGTCGCTCTTGCTCCAATTGCTACTATCATAGTTGGACAAGTCGAGAAGTT
>JACGDI010005395.1:757759-768060 GCA_014898725.1 Jacaranda copaia
CGTGATTTCAAAAGCTGGCAGCAAACAATGCTATTTTATCTTACCACCTTAAATTTGGCGAGATTCTTACAAGAAGAATGCCTCCACTTGGTGACAATCTAGATATGGAATCAGTGGCTGCAAGAAAATCTTGACCTTAGAAGAAGGGGAGAAAATACTCTAACTAGTGCAAGAAAAAAAGATGGGGAGAAAATCTTTAGCTGGAAAACTAAGCTTAAGTAACATAGTTCATCAAGCAGCATTTATTAAAGGGGTCTATAACTGATTTCCCAACAACTTTTTGTGGGACTACAATATGAAGAAATTGCATACTCACATCCAAATAAGTGAGTGCATCAATCCCAGACGCAACTTCTGTTCTGATACCACCAGAGCAGAAACTTTCTTGTTTAAATTTTATAATAAGTTCAAAATCCCACGGGTATATCTATAATCTATGAACTCATACTCAAATTAGTGACTGAATAATTCATCCAATGCCAAGCATGAAAAAGAAACAAACATATAAATTTTGCCATAGAGAATTGAAGTCCGTAAGAAACCTGGACGTTGAGAGCTTCAATCTACTGGAATCTACTGGAATTGATGAAAAAAGGAGATTCTCGGGGTAAAACGAGCTGGATTGCTGCAGTATGGGGAAGAATTTCACTGGATAGCTATACTTGTCCTGGGGACTGAAATCGGGCTTTTGGTACTGTAAAGTTCACTGAAGCTGGTGAAACGCCAAAATAAAACTCTTTTTCTGCAAGTTTCCCAGTTTAAGTGGTTTTTTTCCCTTCTTTTTTCAACTTTACTTTCCCCATTTTTTTTTTTTTTTGTTTGGTGTATTTTCCTAGTTCAAGTTTGTTAGGCACCAAAGAATTTAACGGTCTTTTCAGAAGCTAATTGATTTGATGATCCTGACGTTGCTAAATGGCGAATGTGCAACCTCAATACCTCAAACGGCAGCATCTATAATTTTTGGTTACATTTTTAGCCTAAAGGATTGATTGAGTTCGTAAAGATTCTTTCAATCTCATCTCAGTGCAAGTAAATAAGGAAATTTAGACTCATGACTTCCAAGGCAGCTTCTTTTGATGCAAAAAATTTGTTCTTTTTGGACATACCACATTCTGTTGAGAATTTATCATTGAAGTTGGACGTGCACAGGCATTTAAAAACATTCAAGCTCCATAAATTCCTTGCAAGAAGAAAACAGAATCTTGAAGAAAATTTTGATATATATAGATATAGGAAAAGCTTGAAGAGCTTGATACCACAGCTTTCCTCCAAAGCGAACTGTCTTCTGTACAGATTTTGCACACTTACAATTTGAAAACAAGTGTTCTTTCCCATCTTTGGGGTTGATAAGGAATGAAACTAGCTATTCTTACAGCTTGAGGCAAAGGAAGTTCATCATTACAAACGGGAACCTTTTCGTGCCAGACAAACTCATTCTCGTGCTCATATTTCTGGAGTAACCCAGTCAACTCATCAATCACCTGCTTAGAAACTAACCTCCAAGACTCTTCTTTTGGTATGCTTTTCTTGGCATTTGCTAAAGTCCAATGAAGAACTCCAACTGCAATGCCAATTTTACCATCACCTTTTAGGCCTTCCACAAGGTATTTGTAACTCATCAACTCATGTAACATTTTGCAACTTAATATAAAATCCTGCGCAGACCAGAATGACATTAGCTTTCACCAAAAATTTAATCCACCAAAATAAGTTTCACACATATAGTGTGAGTCAGGATTCGAACCTACCAGACCTCAGGTGTGCGTGTGTTTAAATTAAAAAAAAGAAAGAAAGAAGGAAAGAAAGAAAGAAAATATTTAAAAAAACTTAAAAAAGGGGGTATAAGTTATTCGAAGTGCATACATACCAGAAGGCGAGATGAAATATCCTTGCATTCTTTGGTTACAACTTGCAAGATATTAATAGCTTCAACCAGAAATTCTTTGACACCCCAGTGCAATTTTGTCAAAAGGCCTCCAGTATTACCATTTTCCTCAGCCTTCCTCGCAGTTACGGCCTGTAGAATTTTAAAATGAAGCCGCCAGATGATGAAACAAAGAACAAAAATAACTTGGTGGCAAAAAAAATTTACAAGCAAAATCATTTAGTAATGATAGAAGCTGCTACATTTAATGACCTGAAAAGGAGAACCTATGCGTAATTTACACGCACCTGGGCCTCTGCCAAGCAAATGAGGCTCATGATAGAAGAGACACTAGGCATTGCTTCTGGCGGCCTTTCTTGGGTCCAATGTAAATTAGTAAGAACTTCCATGGCTAGATAGTTATACACTCCAGCTGCTTTTCTGAAAAGGGTGGCAGATTGGACGAGATCTACTGTGATGAACAAGAAATAAATGTATGCTTTACCAATTATATATGTGGAATCAGTATATTGTGAAGGAATTATGCCTACCAGATGATAGAACTTCCAGAGCCCGCTCACGAACTAATGCACCATAAAGGAAAAGGGTCATTCCAAGCTCAAAATATATATCATTAACCTGATAGAAATTTGGACCTTGAAGATGAAAAATAGATGATGGAGTAAGCACACTACTCCATCTGATTTTAAGTTCTGAAATCCAGGAAATTAGTTGGCGATTTTCTCCACTCAAGTTAATGTGGTGAATGAGGTTCTCCAGTAGAGGTAAATAGTTTTCCAACTTCTGAATGTCCTGCGAGAGTTTCAACAAATAAATAAATATTAAACTTCACAAATTCCACCAGTTTGCTTTAGGACACATTATGGAACTGCGATACTTCATATGCAAACATCTTGAAGCCATTTCTAAGTAGCACTAACAAAATGCGCTATGCAAGTAGTTAATAAGATCCAAAAAGTGAAAGGCACGAAAGGCACAATGTGAAGACATATCAAAAACCATAATGCCTTCAACAACTTCTAGAAAATAGAAATGTTTTTTTACCTGTTCATAACGGGATGTCAGACCTCCAGACATTTCCCTTGCAATAGCCTCAGTGACAAAGCTGCTCTCATTAATAGACTCCTCAATAGCTTTACGCTTGGAGCTCAGCTCTTTGAGTTGTTCAAGTGTGCCGGGATCTCTAGCCAAAAGCACATTTTGATATATAACCTAACAATTGCAACATGATACTATCAGTCATTCACTCACACTGGAAAACCAACAAAGCAGCATGAGAAGTTATTTTCCACTATAAGTCTAGCAACAATTATTCTCAATGCTATGCTTGGATCAAATAAATTAGTGAGGAAAAAGAAACGGAAAATGTAAATGTTCAAATATTAAAGCATAAAGATACATCACTAGAAGCATGAAAAATATTTTACCTAGCATTTTCCTCATTGAATTCTTGAGTCAAACATGGGGTAGTGGATAACAAAAATTTGAAGTTCAAGAACCAAAGTTATTTGAATTAATACAGTGAACCAAGGGTAGAATGAATGTCAGACAGCTATTCCTTCTTTGAATGCAAATTGCTTCAAATTGAGTCAGATGAAACAGAATCCCACAGAGGCAGGGTTGAAAGAATCTTATACTACATTTGATAACATAATTTTGGTATCTTGGAATGGTCCAATCCATATGATTCCAGATTATAAAAATGCTAACAGCTTTCAGCTTTTCTTTCTCCACAATATAAATGGCTCATAAATCAGTGCTGTATCATGCAGTAAATACCAGTATAAGAACTTCAAATAAGTGCAGCAAACATCATCTTCTACATCAAACCAAAACTTAAAACATATAAATAAGCACATTGTACAAAAATCCCATAAAAGTATTCACTCTTGTGGGTAGATAAACACATTCTATGAAAAAAAATAATGCTCTTCCCAATAAATCACCACCTCCATGAACTTAAAGGACTATCAGAAAAGGATAAAAACTAATAAAACAAGGGAAGTATAAAAAGATCAGACAAACCGGCTTGGTTTTCAATTTTGAAAGGCCTGGATAACTTATCATCATCTTCACGAATAATATTCACAAAGCCCACAAAAGAGAGTTTCTCTACAAAGACAATGACAGTGCCGATTCCCTCTGGGATCAAATTCCAGTCTCTCACTTAAATCCCAAACCTATAAAGAGGGGGAAAACTCGTAGCTTGGAAAAAGCTCCACAAGCCCACCTCAAATTCGATGTCTTTTCTACTATTATATATCAGAGTCAGCTCCAATATGGGTTCTGCAGCTAGAGTTGAAACAGTGAAATGGAACGGAAGAATGGCTTGAACTACCAAGAAAGTAGTGATAATTATTATAGCTATTTCAAGAATTTTTTACTTTCTCAATCTTCATGATATATAAATATGTGGTGTATAAATCTAATACATATATCGTATTTTATTATTTGCAGATTCTGGGTCGTTTTCGATATGGCTTATTCAAACGCGTATGTTCCTACATTTTCCTTCTCAACTAAGAAATCCGATGGATGTAGGAGTTGACAATTTGAGTTCTGAGTTGACCCAGTATCTTGGGTTGGGTTCCACGGATCCACCCCTCCTCGGGCTTGCATTTCCTGGGCCATTTACTTATTTTTTTCCCCTTCAGGCGCAAATCAAATTTCTCGGAAATTGAATAACGCCTTTGTCTCTCTCACCAAAAAAAAAAATAGTGCCTCTGTGTTGGATCTTTTAGAGGCCTTGTTTCATTTCAATTTTTATTTTTATTACTTTCTTAAAGCATAAAAATTAGTTATAGTTACATACTCAATAATCAATAATAAATATACTTAAAATAATTTAATTTACTTATTTATTAATTACGACATAAAATAAATAAAATTTTAAAAAAAATTGAATATAAATCTATCATCTTTCGTTCACTCTCTCCACCTATCCAGCCGTCCACCCACCCAAAAGTTTAGAAACCAAACCCAACCCCAACCCCAACCCCACCCCCACCCAAGAAAAAAAATTTTTCTAACTAGGATCAAAGAAAAAAACCTGTAAAAAAAAAAATTAAAATGATAACAATACTTTCAAAAATTATTAAAAGATATTCTTAATTTTTTGTATTGCCCAATTTATAACTCTAAATATAAACATCATGAGTTTCAAGAGTGTCATAATTTCGCAGTGAAAAGACAAGTAAAATCAAATTTTTAGGCTATATTTTTTAAAATTTTTGGGGTTGTATGCATTATTCTAATTGTAAATACAAAAGAAAATAAATCATAATTTCGCAAGACAGAGGCATATAAAATCAAACTTTTCGGCTATACTTTGTTTTAATTTTTGGGATGTATGCATTATCTAGAAATTCTTCCAAAATATTCTTTTTTTTCCAAATATATTATTAAAAATTTATAATAATTACAAATCACCGTATCAATCAAATGATATATTCACATCTTTCAATATTATTTTAATATATGTACATATATATTAATTATGACATCTAAATATAACTTTATTCTCAATAAATTCTCTTATCCAATTCCTATAATATATTCTTCTAAAAATCCTCTTATCATCCTTAGATTGGTCAAAATTCTTTTTCAGACAACTGTTTTCTTTTTATTATACATGCATATATAATAAGATTTTTTTCTGAAAATACGAATTTTGAATTATTCAAATACAAAAATAAGTGCAGTTTTATTGGATAAATAAAATCAAAATTTCAAATTTCTAAGATACAAGTATAAACATAATTCTAACATTTACAGCAACTAAAATTAAATACCAACAAACAATAATGATAAGACTTAAGATACAAACAATAACAAAGTTAATAATTGAGAAAAAATGGGCTCTTCCAAAATTTATCAGAACATGCAACCGCCAACTAGCGGGCTATTGACAAGTGCTCCCTTCCGGAACGAGAAAATACCAAGGGGAAAAGAGAGAGAGAGAGACGAATCACGAAGACTGGAGATTTGTTGAGAATTTTCTTACAACGGATGCTACCGAAGCAGCTGATCGTGGCCGTTGAAGGGACGGCCGCCATTGGGCCTTTCTGGCAAGCCATCGTCTCCGATTACCTCGAGAAGATTATCCGGTACTCTCTCACACATATACTCTACTGTGTGTGGTTGTGTTTAGACCGAATATGGGGCATATAGTTCACGTTTACTAGAGATTTCTTTTCTTGGGCAGATTGTTTACGTGTTATTGGTGTTGCCTGATGGTGGAATTGATTTACGAATTAAATTCCGAAATGGGTTTTTAATGAACATCAGTTGAATGCAGTTTAACCGTATTTCTTGTTACGTTTTCCGATTAGTGCATATAATGGAATCATTTGACATACCTGTTTGATATTTACGATATTGTTTTGAATTTGGTGTGTCGCGTCCTCTTTTCTTGTGGAAGAAGCCCATGAATTTATTGAGAACTAGAGTTTAGTTTTATGTTTGATTCACTTTGACCTATGTTAGAATCTTCAATAGTCATTTGTTCTAATTATATCAGTTATAAATGCATTTTTTCCCGACGACTAAGTAGAATTTCTTCAATTTTAGTTTTCTTTTTCTGTCTTATTTTGTTGGGCGTCTTAAACTAAGAAGACTTTGATCTTTTTGTTTATATTTCTTGATTAGCATATAATGTTTTATTACGTGGGTTTTTTCCTTTGAAGTTTGTTGTCTAGAGTACTAAAGAGACAAACATCAGAAGTTGTTGGATGACTGGACAATGAAAATCAAGAAAAATAGGGTTATTTTAGAAGGAAATATTAGAAAATGATAGTTGCCGAGAAGCAATTGACATAACAGGACATGGACGCATGACATGGAAAATTGCTTTTGGACTTTCTTCGATGTCAATGTTACATTCTACTAATTGAGCCTTGTAATAAGTTCAGGATCATGTAAGTTATCTGATTCATACTGAAATTAGGGAAAGATAAAGCTATTTATCAAGAGAAAATTTTGGGTAAAGGCTTAAACTACAAGTTTCTGTGTTTTTCTGGAGAGCCAAAATTTTGCTATTTCTTTTCCATTGGAGTCTATCTGCATCCAAGAGACTCATACACTTAGAACATAGCAAAAAGTGGCACGTCAGCTAGATCAAGCAACCTTATTCCATTACCTGGGATGATAGAGAAAAAGTTCATAAATGATCTTAAGTTTAGCGTGCTATGAAACAGTAGTCATTCTTGGATTTCAATTACTGTTTTTGATCATCATAGGAAATTCTCAATGATGGGAAATGCATAACTTTGTTGATTAGTCATTAGTGGATGTGTAGGTGCCATTTGATTTCCCTGTGTCTTGGTAGAAATGGTTATTGATTTAGCATATGGATCATTTGCTTCTCAAAAATATTTGTTTACCTGGTGTTGTGTACCTTTTTCTTTTTGAACTTTTGCTTGATACTTATCTTGTCCATCCTATGTAAAAGGAGTAGAGCTTATAAAACAAGGTTCTACTAAAGTAAATTTGTGTGTGGCTTATATATTCAGCTGTTATAAATTTCTTGGTTTTTCCGTTATATCTCTACAGATGTTTTTGCGGAAATGAGCCCACAAGTCAGGTACACATAAGCAATTCTGAACATATTTGGTCTATCAATTTTGCTTTTCTAGTCATCAACTACAATTTCAGTCTTAGGAGTTAGCATTAATGTACTTATGCTTAAGGTATATTAATTTGACGGGTTAATTTCAACTTTAAATTGTTTCATATTTTCTCCAGAAGCCATCTACTACCCATGTTGAGTTGGCACTAGTCATGTTCAATGCTCATGGTTCCCACAGTGGTGCGTGTTTTGTTCTTTTTCCACACATTCTGGGCTTTGTGGTGCTATCATCTCATTTCTTAAATTGAATGATATAGTTGGAAAGAAACCTTAAGAAATTTAAGTTGCTATTTTGGTCTCTGCTCAGTCACATTTCTTGTCTTTCAAGTTCTTTACGTATTCTGAGTATAGCTCTTAGCATCTAGTCCAATACCAATTAGTTTTTCCTAGGTATTACTTTACATGGGGTATTTGTTATATCTGCCCCTTTGGCTGCGTATATGCTGACAATGAATGTTAATTCTGGGATATTTTCTGTGATTTGGGGCAGCCTTTTAGGTCAAGACAACTGTAAGAGCCCCAAATCTTTTTCCTAGTTTACTGTGCCAAGTTCTTGTTTGAGGACAACCTAATGAAGTATTATTTCATGTCTTCTCTGGAATAATGATTTTAGGTGTGATTTCCCAGTTTTCTGTCTTTTAGATGCCTTAAGTTTATTGCTCTCTTTGATTGTTTTTCTTTCCCTTGAATGGTCAATGGCCTCTGCAATCCCCAAAATAGAACTCCTGCCTAATCATTTTTGATAGACCATAAAAAATTTATTCGCCTCTCCCTCATATTCCTGATTGACCAGTCCTCACTCATGAAAAGCAGATCAGTCTTTCTTTTGCCCAAACATCCTCAATTAAATTAAATTCCATAGAATTATTTATTTATTTATTCTCTCTCTCTCTCTCAAAATAAAAAAAAAAAGGGAAGAGGACTCTGGCTGCTTTCTTAACTATTCTTATGGAACTTGAACCCATTACCGATCGCAAGTATGGGAGTTTACAACTAAGCTACCCATTTGTCCCTATGAAATTCTACAAATTTATGTACTCCTCCCTGTATCCTTGCTCCCTCTCTTAAAAAGGAAGAGAAAAATGGGAAAGATATATATGATGATGCACTGCGATCTTATTACTATCAATTTTCACAAATTTTTACTTATCTTTGGTAGGATATAATTCTTCTTCCATTCATATTTCATATTGTTGATGTCTCATTGGTTCTTTATGGAAGCTCATATCAACTTCAAAATTCAACAAATCTCTGTTTGCTGGAAATACTCTTCTATTTAGTTTGATCACAGGAATCAATGGTGCACTTTTACTATTACCTAAGTTGCACTCTCAAAAAACCTTAAACATAAAGGTTTTCTCTTTTCCATTGACTTATATTTCAAGTTCTACTTTAAGGAATATTCTGCGAATTGACTTAACAATTTTAGCTTGTACCTATGATTGCTTATTGGCCTTTCTATCCTCTTATACCATTATTTGTGATTCAGCTTGCCTCGTGCAAAGAAGTGGTTGGACTAGAGACATGGATATATTCTTTCAGTGGCTTTCAGCTATACCCCTTGCTGGTGGTGGTTTCAATGATGCTGCAATTGCTGAAGGGCTAGCCGAAGCTTTGATGGTCTGTGGTGATATTCTTTCTTCCTTGAGGCACATGTATTTACTTTGAGTTTTCACTAGAGTATTACATTTTATTTCTAGTATTCCATATGTTACAATTGCAGCGACCTCTAATTGAGCCATCATTCTCTTCCTAATTTATAACATCGACTGTTTTACGTCAATTCTGAACGCCACTTCTGTATTTTAATTGCTGAAGATGCTTCAGAAATGCCAGTTTGAATTATGTGTGTTAGTTTCTGTAGTATTATTCACCAACAATTTCTTTAGCATTTTAGAAATCAAATATGTTACAAACTGGATATCTGAGGATAATGGCATTTGGCAATTCAGAAAAAATAGTACTGATGTTTGTTGCATTTGTTTGCCACTAAACATCGGTTGCAGGTCCATGAGTTTGGTCCGATAATTTCCTTCAAACACAACTGAAACCTATGATTGGCTCTAAAGTACTTGTTGAAAATGGATATTGAATGGCTATACATATTTTCTTTGGTCGATATTTATTAGTTTGTCATGCTTACCATTTTAAATCAATGTGGGATTGGATCTTACTGTCACCTTCCATTTAAGTGTGATCTACTAATTGCAGCATATCACAGTCTAAGTTTGGTTTGTTAGGCATTGTGATGAGGATATGGTTCTTGTGTATTCAAGACATGGTTCCCATGCAGCTAGCACTCATTCTCGTAATTTTTAGAGGTGGCTCCCACAGACTATGCACTTTAGCGCACATAGATTGATGGGAGGACTTAAAGTTTCTATTTCAAAATAATACGTTCATCTTATGCTATCGCAACCAACAACATACTGGTTCTTTTAAACTTTTTATATGGTTGATTCAATTAGCTGACAATTTTTTCTGCTTCATCTTAAGAAATAATTTATTTACAATATCTTTGAACCAAGTGTGACTGGAAATCCTTAAGGACATTTTGGTTTAATTGGTAATGGGTAAAGGACGTTTGCCAGATCCTAGAATTTGTATTTTTTCTGTGCGTATTTGTTCATGTATTTTATGCATTTTATGCTGAATAAGCTTTTGATATTTTATGAGTTGTCTTGAATTTCAGATGTTCTCTTCCCCAAATGGAAACCAAAATCAAAATGTGGAAGGACAAAGACATTGCATTCTTGTTGCTGCAAGCAACCCTTACCCATTACCTACACC
>JACGDI010005395.1:796446-823925 GCA_014898725.1 Jacaranda copaia
TTTGCTATGCAAAATGAAACCCTAACAAATGTAGTTTCAACTATTTTTAACTTATTTGTTATAGTTTTAGTTGTAACAAACATAATTTTTGCTACAATCATCCAATGTGTAGCTAAAAAGTAGCTTTTTTGACACTTATTTGCTACAAAGATCGTACCGTAACAAAAGCTGCAAAATGTTGTAGCAAAAGACATTTGCTACAGGTCATTCCCATAGCAAAGTATTAGTTACGGCTACATTGTCTACAACATCAAATCTGTAGCAAATTTGTAACAAAAAGATTTTTGCTACAGATTTTGGCCTTTAGCTACATATTTTTAGGAGTAACAAAAAGTGCTTTTTGTTGTAGTGATGCTTGATTATGACTATAAAATCACATGTTATAGTCATTAGATTATGAGTTGACACTACAAAAAAATATTATATTAGTGATAAAATAATAAGTAATAATATAAGAATTTTTACTAATGATATGAATTAAGTAACAATAGTTTTCATTGTGTCACTAGTGATTTGTTTTAGGTGATAATAATTTTTTTATTTTGTCAAAATATAACTCATTAGTAATAAAAATTAATGTATTAAGTTGTCACCATTAAGAATTCCCTTATGATCACAATCTAGTAATAATAAAAATTACTACTATAATTTATGACAAAATTTTCATTGTCACTAAGTTGTCATCATAGAAGTGTCACTAATTATTAATAATGATAATTTAAACACTATTATTGTCACTATTTAGTTTGTAACAAAATATTAAGGTGACAAAATTAAACAAAATCTTTTGTCACCTTATATATGTAATTAGAGACAACTTTCGTACTCACTCATTATTTTGTTAATAACTTATCTTTTTTTTAATGTAGAAATTATTACAATTACCTACAACCTATTCAAAAGATCTTACATGTTATACCAAAAGTTAAGGAATTCCCATGTGAATATGGATTAATTCCTTAGGATGAATGAGGCCAAGTTTCCGGCCTTAATAATCGGAAGACTGTGTATGGTTCGGCCAATCAGACAAATTTTAAGGATAGTTAAATTTCATTTAAAATAAAAAGAAACTTATTAGAAAAGGATAATTGAATCTAGTCTATAGAAACGCAAAAGTAGCGAATCGAATGCAAAGATTCATTTGTAACCTTTTGTTCCACCAAAATATCAGTAATCAGACTCTATAAGTATGTACTTACGTCCAAATTGTCAGGTGATTGAACTATAATACATTCTCTAAGTGTGCTTCTTTTTTTTCTACGAAAAATATTTTGGTAGCAACAATGGTTTTGGTATCTCCCCCACAACCCCAGGTGAGTATTTCCTGAAATATCACATTGTTCTTGTGCAAAATATTATTTGAATTGGTATTGTATTATTTATGTATATATGTGATAGGAAATTCCAGTGGATGATAAAAGGGTAGAAAATGATTCTTCTCGGAAGGCAAAATGGTGGTACACAACTTTCCACACTGTCACAGCTATGGTTGGCGCCGGTGTTCTCAGTTTGCCATACGCCATGGCCTACTTAGGATGGTATAATTATTGATTTTTACCTTCTAGATTATGGTTTTAGTTACATCACCGCAGTATGAAAATTGTCTTCATATTGAATGATTTCATGTTTTGATGCGATTGATCATTATTTTATCGATCGAAATTTACATGTATATTGCTGGTTTTCTAATAGAAATTGATGGTATACATGAACTTATTGACCAAACAAAATCCTCATTTTTAGATATAAAAGTTCTCTCTCTTTTAGTGACTTTTGAATTAAGGATTTCATATATTTTTCACCTGAGGTGAATTTGAATAATTGTTGAAATTATATAATAATCAATTATTAACGCAGATTAAGGTGGATTCGAAGAAACTACTAAAAGTATATATAGTCAATTATCAATGCAGACAATTGACAATCATGTTGTCAAATGTTGTTCCACACATATCGAAATACTATTAGATACATGTCTAAAATTAAAAACATATATATGATAATACAAGTCGCTACTTATTAATATTATCACATCAACAATATAAAAATTAAATTTCATGCATGGGTCAAGAAACCCTATATAACAAGCTTTAATTAAATCAATGGAATTGATAAAAAGATGGAGATTTTCTCTCTACTAGCTGTCCCACTCATAAATTGGATCACTGAACTAAGAAAGCACTTTTGGGATATAGATAGTGAGTCCCGCAGAGATTTCCTTTTAGCCACCAATTAACCACTAGACAGTCATTTCATCTTGTTGGATTCAAGATATGTAGTCTACCTATATAGCCTCGGATTATCTCCTTAGATTTGAGGACATACTATTTCTGCTTTGCCTTTGTTCTGGTTATGTTGCCTTAACGACTTCTTCTTTCCTGGACAGGATTCCTGGGACATTGGTGATGGTATTCTCTTGGCTTATCACCTTCAACACAATGTGGCAAATGATACAACTCCATGAATGTGTCCCTGGTGTTCGTTTCGATCGGTACTATGACCTAGGCTGCCATGCCTTCGGGCCCAAACTTGGAGCATGGGCAGTGCTCCCTCCGCAGTTCATAGTCCAAATCGGACTCGACATAGTGTACATGGTTACCGGAGGAACGTGTATGAAAAAATTCGTTGAAATCGTGTGCACCAGATGCACTCCAATCAAGCAATCCTACTGGATTTGCATCTTCGGAAGTCTCCATTTCTTCCTTTCTCAACTCCCAAACTTCCATTCTATCTCTGTTGTTTCATTGGCAGCAGCAATCATGTCGCTGGGGTAATCAATTTTAACTAATTAATTTCTTGTTTCTAGATATTTTTGTCTGTTTCTAGTCTTCGGATTTGATCTGGGTTTATTTATTCACTCCAACAGGTCTAATGGCTCGAGGTTGACATTGATGAAGTCTCTGAAAAAATTAAGTTTGAAATAGACAATAAGTTAGGATTATTCAGAGAAATTTTAAAGAAAATCCCGTAATATTTAAATTAGCATTATAGGTCAAATGATCAAATACAAATTTAATAAAAATGTAAAATAGCAATAAGTAGCATACATTGATCATGTGGTTGAGAGTATTTATAGAATATTATTGAAATGAATTTGCATCAAAATATGCACAGAGATGAGCCACATGGGGGGCTGCCCCCTCGAATTTTTGAAATCTTAAATATGATATATAAATGTTATAAAATTTATAATTTTGTTATCCCTTAGGTGATAAATTGCTTTTCATTTAATTGAAAATATATGCTTTGCTATCTTAGAATGAATGAATAAATTCAATCTCCCTCCTAAAATAAAAAACTCCTAATTCCATTCTTACACACCGCCTACATGTAATGCCAGAATCTTATCACATGTTCTAATCGGACAGCCATCATTTGAAGTCATCTGACCAAAACAAAAGGACACAAAGTTAGAATGTATTAGCATTTTTAGAATTATTCAATATTAATGTTATTTTACCATATCAAAATTATAAATATATGATGCTAACTTATATATGTTGATGCTAGCTACTCAACGATAGGCTGGGTGGGCAGCCTGAGCCGAGGCAGAGTCCCAAACGTGAGCTACGGGTACAAGAAAACAAGCAGCATTGACTTCATGTTCCGAGTTTTCAATGCCTTAGGGCAAATCACCTGCGCATACGCTGGCCACGCTATAGTGTTAGAAATCCAGGCCACCATTCCATCCACCCCTGAGAAGCCCTCAAGAATTCCTATGTGGAAAGGCGCCGTCTGGGCTTTTATGATCAACGCAATGTGTTATTTTCCAGTAGCTTTGGTCGGATATTGGGCTTTTGGACAGGACGTCCCAGACAACGTGATGCTCGGCCTGGAAAAGCCGGAGTGGCTCATTGCTGCTGCTAATATGATGGTTGTTATTCATGTCATTGGAAGCTATCAGGTGTAGTTGTTTGGATTATAAGTTTCTATTTGAATTTAATTAGCTATAACTGAAAAGATGAAAAATTGACAGAAAATGAATGTTGCAGGTTTATGCCATGCCAATTTTTGACATGGTAGAGAGAACAATGATTACAAGATTCAAGGTACCATCTGGAATAATGCTCAGGATCATTGTTCGTTCTATTTATGTAGGTAAGAATTGTTTCTCAAATAAGATACATCTAGCATGCACATGCACGCACGGATTGTGGACAAGAATATGAATATATATATATATATATAGATATATATTTTATATTTACAAGGGCACACACTTAAAGTTTATCATGGTTGAATCCTAAATCTTATATATATATATAATATTTATATATACGCACGCTAGGAAGTCATTAATTTCAAAATGCCAGTCTTATACTTTATGTAGTATAAAATTTATAACACTTGACTAAATGGCAACCTGGCATCTGACATTTACAATTGTAAGAGTGATGCCACTGAATCAACTAGGCACTCGGCAAGAGATGAACATGTATTGGAGTAGAGAATTTAAAGTAGATTTTCTTTATATAGGAGATTATAAAATATTTGAATTATACTTAAAAAATACATAAAATTTTAAGATAGACTAAAGATCCTCATATCTAGTATAGATTAACTTATAAATCCAATCCAACTAAAAAAAAAAAAGTCGATATGAGCTGTTGAATACAAGGGATATGGACGCTTCAAGTTGTATTAGGTCTTTTTTATTTTAATAACTAACAAATTTACTATTATTAATAATTCATTTAATTTCGGCAGTTTTGACTCTCTTTCTTGGTGTGACTTTCCCTTTCTTTGGTGACCTTTTGGGTTTCTTTGGTGGATTTGGCTTTGCTACAACTTCTTACATTGTGAGCCCTTATGATGCTTTGATTTTTTGTACAGTTTTCGTTCAAATTTTTTTAACTTTTTCAACATAAGATAAAATTCTAATTTTGTGGGCTCTTCCTGAAGCTGCCTTGCATAATGTGGCTAAAACTCAAGAAACCAAAGAGATTCAGCCTGTCATGGACAACCAATTGGGTAAGCGGAATTTCTTTTACCTCTTAATTTTTATTTATCTCAACTCACAATATGCAAAAAAAAAAGCAGTTCTAATAAATTTATCTTGCAAATTTCAGGTGTGTGCACTTATAGGAGTTTTTATCATGTTGGTATCAACCATAAGCGGAATGCGAAATATTATTGTTGATTCCTCAACTTATAAATTCTACCAATAGAATTTGGTAACGTAGTTCTGCTTCATAGATTGAGAAGGTGTTTGAGTGGCTTATAAGTTTTCAGAAGTATTTTAATGTGTAAGAACTTATAAGATATGGCAAAATTTTGCCAAATACACTCTAACATTAGTCCATTTGAATTTGAAGGTTTGGCATTCATTGTTGAGTTAATTGGGCAAAATGTAGACAATCATCTCCATCAGCATAATATAAGTAGGAATTATTTGGATTTCAATCGAATTAATGCTGATTTTGTTTGGCAATCTTATATTAGGAAAATATGATTTGAATTTAATTTCCCATATGATGTAGAGATGGAATTTGAAAAAAGCAGCCAAAAAAGTTCAAGTCATTGTTGAAGTTTGTAGTTTCCAAGAGTTCGTTTAAAGCAGTAAGCAAGACTTTATGAGAAGAAAACGTTTTGTAAACTCTTACTTTCATAAACAAAATTTGAAACTTATGAAAACTTACACTTTATTTTATAATTAAACTGTTAAAATGTTTGAAGAAAATATGATTGTGACATCTATTAATAATGACGATTTTATAGTTGATGTGATTAATTTTTTTAATAATATATATTAAATTTTTAAAAAATAAATTAAAAACTCATTTTCTTTAAATAAACTTACAAAATTTTAATATTTTAATTTATTTGGATATCTTAGTCCTAATCTCAAAATTTTAATCAGATATTTTATTTTATAAGGTTTTGAATAATTTAAAAGCATTTTAAAAAATTTAGAAGCTCACGTAGGTATAAACACATTCCCATATCAGTTGAGTAGATATGCAATTGAGGTGAGTTGAGTTTGGAAAAAAATTTCAAACCCGAACTCGAGATCGACGAGTTTAAAATTTTATGCTCGAGCTAAGTTCAACTCAACTTGAATTGTCAAATAACTTGCAAACAACTGTAAGTTCAATTTTAAAATAAAATAATAGTAATATAATATATATTGATAGAATAAAAAATAATATTTTATTATACACAGACTCACATGCTTTGAACCTAAATGCAGAACACTTAAAATAAAACCCAAACTCAATTCAACTCGACTCATGAAGCTTGCGACCGGCTAAATTTGTTTGCACCCAACATTTGAGTAGATAAATAGTGGATCAGGTTTAAGGCGTATCCATTTCAAATATGACCTTTATACAAGTCTGGTTAAGAACCAATAATTTTTTTTCTCTCTTCTTTTTGTATTGTTGAGGGAGATATATGTAATTCGTGACTCCTCGACTGAAAGTAATAGAAAAGTGGTTTATATCCTTTATTTCATTATATGTTTCATCTTTTATTTTATTGTGTAAATGTATGACACGTATAGAAAAGCAAAATAAGTTATAGTTTGGAAGGAAATTTTAGCATGTGGGCAGTAGATAAGTTGGATGAAATTAAAGCTCTCTCCAAATTGAAGAGTTCAGCATTTAATTAATCAAAAGATGCTTTCTTTTAATAATGTTATAGTTATTTGAATTTGTGGGGACTAACAATGCAATTTACTAGCTTTTCAGTAGAAGGCACAAGCAAAAAGCCTCACCTTTAGTCAATTTTGAACCACTTAGTGCCAAAGCAATCATGACATTTTATTTATGTAGCATAATTTAATTTTCAAAATATATTAAGATGTTGTGAAATATTTGATAAAAAATTTAAAAAGAAATTATAAATTTTTAAAATAAAATATAAAATTTTATAGACTCTTTCTAAAAAATAGAGAATTCTAATGTATTAAAAGAAGCTCAGTTTATTTTAGCAATATTAATTACAAAATTATTTTTACTAGTTTGACATTTTATAAGTTTCAAAATTTTAAATTTATCCAAATTTTTCAAGAATTAATTTATAAAATAAGATCCATCATATCATAAACAAAAAAAAATTATAAAATCTTTTAAATTAGTTTAACCAAACGCTCTCCTAATCTCTTCAACAAATCTCCCATATTATTGTGTGAATTGGCAAGTTGATGAACGTGATATGGTTTTGGAGGCAAATGAAGCCCAGAAATGCCTTTCCAATATATATAGATATATATATATATATGCACAGACACAGTGGAGCATGCTAAATCAACACCTAATGCGTTGTATTTACTATCTTTTTGGTGTCTTTTTATCATTATATCCACCAAGCGATTTTATCTTGTAGTTGATGCAACATAAATTTACTAGAAAAAGTAAAGGTGGCCAATACAAGGGCCATCTATTAACTTTTTTTGTCCATAAAAGTTTTAGTACTCAACCACTACAAATACGTGATGATAAGCATCCAACAGCTGCATTCTTGGTGTGGTGTTTTCTTTGGTTGCAAAAATGGTTTCAGCTTCTCCCCCACAACCCAAAGTAAGTTTTTTCTTATGATCCATTCTCTGTTGCAGAAGTTTTGTGCAGAAGTTCAAGAATTTGTGTAATTTTCAGGAAGTTCCATCCGATGATAAACGGGCAGAAAACGGTCCCCTTCGTCAGGCGAAATGGTGGTACTCAACTTTTCACACCGTCACGGCCATGGTTGGTGCTGGAGTCCTCAGCTTGCCATATGCCATGGCTTACTTAGGATGGTATTCTTCTTTCTTGTCCTAAAATTTCAGTTGAAAATAAATTGATTTCCAAATCCTTATGAACCACCAATTTGCTTACCTCGATGGCCTCTATCTCTATGGCACAGGGGACCTGGGACGTTTGTGATGATACTATCTTGGTGCATCACCTTGCACACCATGTGGCAGATGACGCAGCTCCACGAATGCGTCCCTGGGGTTCGTTTTGACCGATATTATGACCTGGGACGGCATGCTTTTGGGCCGAGGCTCGGGCCATGGATAGTTCTCCCTCAGCAGCTTATCGTCCAGGTGGGCTGCGACATAGTGTACATGGTTACAGGAGGAAAGTGCCTCAAAAAATTCATGGAAATCGTCTGCACCAACTGCACTCCCATCAGACAATCCTACTGGATATGCATCTTTGGAGGTCTCCATTTTTTCCTCTCTCAGCTGCCGGACTTCAACTCTGTCTCCGGGGTTTCATTGGCAGCAGCCGTCATGTCACTATGGTAGCTGATTTTTTAGGGAAAACTATTTCTTTTATCGCCTGAAAATTAAACCACTGAAGTGTAGAATTAACTCATTTGCAGCTACTCAACTATAGCCTGGGTGGGCAGTTTGAACAAAGGGCGCGCCCCAAACGTAAGCTATGGGTACAAGAAAACGAGTGGGACTGATTCTGTGTTCCGGGTTTTCAATGCTTTGGGGCAAATCACATTTGCTTATGCTGGCCATGCCGTGGCCCTGGAAATCCAGGCCACCATTCCGTCCACTCCTGAGAAGCCCTCCAGGGTGCCCATGTGGAAAGGTGCCGTCTTGGCCTATTTCATTAACGGAATCTGCTATTTCCCTGTGGCTTTTATCGGCTACTGGGCTTTTGGACGAGACGTTGCCGATAATGTTCTGGTCGCACTTCAGAGACCTGCGTGGCTCATTGCCGCTGCTAATTTGATGGTGGTTATTCATGTTATTGGTAGCTATCAGGTATAATATAATGGATGCAATTTATACTCTGTTATAACAAAATGGATATACGAGTAAAAGGAGATCAATTTTTTGCAGGTTTATGCAATGCCTGTTTTTGACATAATTGAAAGAACTGTGGTGAAAAGATTGAATATCTCTCATGGACTTGCGCTCAGGCTAATTGTTCGTTCTGCTTATGTTGGTAATAATCTGTTTACAATCCCACCCCCACCCCCTCTTTCTTGGTAATTTATTGATAGAGATTTAAAAACAAAAAAACATTATCCATATGCATATCAAGAGTCCACTAAATTTGAACTCGTAACATTTAACTTTATGTGCGAGACTAATACAATTAGATTAAAGGGTCATTCGGCAATTTTACTGAATAGAGATTAAATACTTTCAGCTTTCACCCTGTTTGTTGGTGTAACCTTCCCCTTCTTTGGCGACCTCCTCGGTTTCTTTGGTGGATTTGGCTTTGCTCCAACTTCTTATTTCGTAAGTCCTTTTTGACTACTTTATATTTACTTTCTTTGGATTTGGGATAACTATCTCTTGTGGCTAGTGTTTCTGGTGGTAGAATAACTCCAGAAAAGAAGCAAGGATAGCATACATTTTTTTTTTCATGATTTTTATGTGTTATTGACGTTGTATTTAACTATACTTATAAAATCTGCAGCTACCCAGCATAATATGGCTGAAAATTATGAAACCGGAGAGATTCAGCCGCTCATGGATTATCAACTGGGTAAACACTCATTTCGGATGATAATTACTGAGAAAATTACGTTTTTTGTAAGTCATTATGAGTTTGAATACTTAAACTAGATTTTTTGTGAATTTTCAGGCATGCATAATTTTTGGATTGTTCATCATGTTTGCATCAACCATCGGCGGACTGCGAAACATCGTTGCTGATTCCTCTACTTATGAATTCTACTCTTGAAATGTGGTGTTTTTCTATAGGGGGCTTAAGAATAATTGACTTTTGATGGTCCGGGAAAGAGTTGTGTTATTTTGTGCAAGTGTAAACTGTTTGCATATTGGAAAAATAGGTATCATATGAATGTCTATTTCAATCAATTTATGGTTCAACAATCATTTCAGACAGGAAGTTGGGGCACTAACTCGATTAAATGGCATAAGCACAAAATTGACTAGCACTATCTTCAAATCTTCTCATGGACCTGGACAGAGGAAAGAATCTCTTCCTCTAAACCTGAGTTTGCTGAAAGAAATTCAAGCTTTTGGTTTTGTTATGGTTTTGTGCATTTGCAATTGTTATCAGATATGATATATCTCAAAGTCCTAGATCCAAAATCAAGAGGTCATTTTCTCTTCTTCGTAATTAAAAAAGACATTACACATCAATTACTCATTATGCTTGTCCATTCCATTAAAAATCAACATAGAGGGTGCAAAGAACTTCACCTCCTACAGTCCATATAATACTTATTTTTACAACTAGAATCATGTGAATTTGACAACTTTTCCATATTGTGAAATTCTTCCCTAACTAGGGATGGTAATAGACAGGGTTAGGATGGATTTGTCAAAACTTAAGACCCACCCTGCTAATTTTTTAATGAACTTGAGACTTGATCCGATCTGAATTTGAATTTTAATGGATTGGACCCATTAAACCCGCTTTGTGTACTTAAAAAAATTAAAAAAATTAAAAAAGTTAATATCTTCATAACTTTCTAAATTCACATGGAACGAATGTTATAGGCTCCCAAACACCCCCAATGCAAGTGTTGGTAAAGGTCATTCTCTTCACCTAAATTGAGATTGTGTTTGCTTTAATCAAAGAAATATGGGGGAAAAGAAATGAAGAGCTCGTGCTTTAATTAAAGATTTATGGAGGAAAAGGGATGAAGATGTCATACTTATGTGGTTAAAGTCTAAACCAATTTCTTTCCCCTAAACAAATACTTTGTTACTTTAGGACTTTTCTTTTTGCATTGCTTTTCCTCTTTTTTTCCTACCAAAGTTCTTTCACTCCCGCTACAATTGAATCTTGAATTTTAGTAAGGAAAATATAAATGTACCTTTTTCCCACACTTCAAATTATGCAACTTCGTGCTTTAATTTTTATACCTTCCGTTTCTTCACTAAAATTCCTCACTCCAAACAAAGCATAAAAACTGGCTTGCAAAAGAGAGGAAAAAGAGAAAGATGAGCATCTGATGAAAATCATGGCATGATTGGACCTTGAACCTTTTGGCACTTCTGTGCTAGCAAGTTGGAGGCTTCATAATCAATCAGATGAAGTCCCATTTTCAGGTTTTTGTTCAAAAGTGGGACAGTATCAGTGGAACATCCACAATAATCAGCAGCCAGCACCAATACTTAAATTCATAATTACAATAAAAGACCTTACAATCAACGTAAGAATGCATTAAGAGTCAAAGCTAATCACCTTTCAGAAAATCTGTTCTAAAATTTTTTGAACTGTTCAAGCCTGGATAGGTGTCACAGAAGAGTACAAAGAATGATCATTACTCTAAAAGAAAACACATAATTGCATAATTCCTCTTTAAATTGACCTCAACAACAATATTATATAGAAAAGGACTTCACCTAACCAAAGCCATTTTCGCTTTAACAAGAGCAAGCCGCACCTTTTCATTTACTTCCGTAAAGATAAAAGCATCTTGTGGTCCATAGGAAAAGAAAAGCAAAAAAATGGGGGGTTCTGTTTAGGACTGAAAATCTAACTCATGGCTAAATTAGCAATCCAGGGGGACAAGATTAGTCCCTTTGCACAGAAAGGAAAGATAAATATTCAAAGATTCAATCTAGGAGAATGCTAATAAGGATAGTTACTTATGGCCAACACCTACTAAGTATTTAATTTGAAGGTGTCACACTCAACGTCTGAGAGAGCCATTGGACTCCAGACAAGCCGTTAAGAAACACCATCCCAAATCGACCAAACACAAACCACCAAGGAAAACATGGTAAATCAGACAAAGGATCAAGCAGGCAAGTATATTGTGTGAACTTGCATTCAGCTCCATGTGTGGGCACACACCTACTATTGCTAATAGTAGTTGAGAGTCTAGAGATGACACCACAGAAATATTACTGGAGATCCACGAGTATTCAAAGCAAAACTGCATTGATACGAAGACATGGGCTCCTAAAGGCTAAAGAGAGTGGAACTACTATTATCTTGCAATAATGTACTACGGAAGTCATGCTTTAGCTTATCCATTGTGGGGCAATGAATATGCCAAAGAAAAAACCTAATTATCCAATTAAGACAATGCTTACATATTAATTGAAAGTGGCAAGGATGATTACTCAGAATAGAGAGAATGAACTATACTAGTCGAACTGTTAATCCAGCAGTTACAGAACTAATGCATGCATAATCAAATTCAGTCACTGAATGCAATTCAAACTCAAATCAATTCTACTTATCTACTATTAAGCTAATGAGAGTCACATTTTTTTAAGATTTTAACAATTTTTTTTTTATTTTGACCTTTTTTTTACTATATAATTTTCATTACTAACATTTTAAAAGTCCCATGACCTTATTTTTATTCAAGTATTTAATGAATTTATTTTTAAATAAAATTTAACATTTCATGACTTATAAAAACTAGATCTTCTAAATAGGCTTGCTTAGACAAACAACCTATTAAGCTGAACATGCAAAATGTTTACCTAAACTTATTTAACACATCTTACAAGTTCCTTTGTCTTGTCATTTTCTGTTCTTACAAGATACTTTGAAAATTAACAAAATCCTTTTAAAATTTATAAAATGCTAAATCTCATTTGAAAAATAAATTTTTAAAGTGATGTTAGAAATAATAATTCTATAATTAATATAATTAAAATTAAAAAAAATTGTTATAATTTTTTAATTAAGTTAAGAACCACTTTTTTTTTAAAGAACTTTACAAAATGTTAATATCTTATTTTTGCAACTTATAAAAAACTTTAAATATCTTGTAAGCTCCCTTATTTTCTTACTGCAGCTAAACTCTCTTATATATGATTTATGTCTAATTGTTTTCATCAAAGTCATCATCAAGAAACGACCGACATCTCATGTCTCCATATTAGTGGAAAATAGCATGCTATTTCAGTTTGTCAACCTATACATTGGTTACCGGGAAAGTCATCCTTGTAATTAAAGAAAAAGGCATATAATGATACATAAAAGTACCAGGAAATAAGCCAGGTTCACCTATGGCAAAATAACGCTAAAAGGGCTAGTTTGGTTTAGATTATAAGAAAAAATATAATATTTTTATCTCACCTTATCATTTATTTAGTTGAAATAACAATAAACACTCAATCCCGTATGAATATCCAAAACCCATATTTATATATACAATTCTCATGATAAATTAATATACCACCACTCATCGATTATGAATATCCAAAACCCATATTTATATATACAATTCCCATGATAAATTAATATACCACCACTCATCGATTTATTTATCATACCAGCATAACAATATCAAAATAATAAAAAATAACACAAATTATTACATGATAAACAAATACCCATTTGCTCCACAGGCCATATTCCATTGTGTATACTTAAAGAGGATATTTAGTACCATAATGAAAGATTAAATTCATATCTTCTAGAACACTAAGTTGGTATTTAGTGTTGCCTGGATTACAAAATTCCTTATAATCAACTATACACGGTATTATTCAATATTCCCTGAGAATATAATATCTTTTACCATTGAGAAGGGAATTAAAGGTTGATCAATTCACAACAGTTGCATAAATCTTTGAATTCTCCATGAACATATGGGATATTATAAGATGGTTTTCGAAAAGCATAAATGAAGATGAATGCAATAATCACCAAATTTATTGTGACCAGGCTCAGCCTTAGAATTGATCTCATAAATTGAAAGCAATTGTCTGCCTATATTTTTTCTTCTGCTTGCTTTGTGATCTTTTGTCATCCCCTCAATTGTTAATGAATAACAAATCCTACAATGTCAAATGGTCTACTTTTACCCATAATGAGTTTATCTCCTTTTTCTGCATGTGAAAACAAAAGAAAGAAAGTTTCAGTATAACAGTTTCAGCAGGAGGCAATATAATGCAGCATACTATGATATTTCCATCTATTTTGAAGCATTATGAAAATAGTTCAGTAAACTAAAAGCAGTTTAGACTGACCTTCAGTAATTATGGAGTCATAAAGACTCAACCGTTGAAAGAAAGGATTGAATTCCAAAAACAATGAAAAGAGCTCCTCCAGAGAGTGCAACCTATATCCATCACATATTACATGTTACATCAACAAGGTCCCCTTTTCTCCCCTTCAAAAGAAAAAGGAAGGCAAAGGCAATATAAGTCCAGAAACTTACTATTTTTTCAGATATTTGAGTTGCTAGACTCTTTCCTCCCAATACGGCAGCTGTAGTACACAAAGCTTGTCCACTGATACAAGGGAAACCAAGTCAAACATGATTTTCCACAGTGAAAAAGTAAGTTTAAAGCCAAATTCTATGCTCGGGCCCCATAAATGATGCTACAAATAAGAAGCAAACACAAGCAAATTGATTATCAAAGAAAGTAATTTGGAAATGGACTTACAGGATTCCACCAAGAACAACACCTAGAGGATTCTCATCTGCAGCCAAACCTATTGTGGCAAGCTAGAAAATATATTGTACTCGTTAAACGAGGATAAACAAAATTTATTGGGGCGGAGTAACTAGTCATTAACCCTTTCCAACATGCACTTACCTGACTCTTGTCGCCCCATTCTCCAAAGAAAGTAATGGAAAAGGCCTGGAAAATGGCAAAACTAGACTATTAAGTAACAATAAGTGGGGTTTCATAAAGTCGATTGATTAAGAGAATTCAGTAGAACCTTCAGCAAGATGGGGGAAAAGAATTGAGCAAGAAAGGACCGACTCAGCTTTTTCAGATCATCTGCATCCTAGAAACAGCATAGCATCAGAAAAATTAATTCTGCTGGATTGTAGTTAATTGTGAAATGCAAGACTCCATAACATGCAACAATCATATCAGAACAATCATAAAAAAAAAAAAAAAAATAACCACTTTTAATGATAGTGATGCAAGATAGCCAGAACGAGCATAAGAACCACAAGATAACAAAATTCGCTTTTCAAGTTGCTTTCCAGCGAGATTTGAAATCCTAAACAAAGTCATAGATTTTAGTGAAGAGTTTGTCACTTAAAATGATATTAACACATGGTATGATGTAGTGAGTCCAGACGACAAGAATTATCACAAATAACATCCTGGAACTCTTCCTTGATGAGAACCTGTAGGTTGTGCATCTGAACTGCATTCTAGTCAATACATTATGTCAGATTTAGTTTGAACCATGAATTACAGAATAAATCATCTTGCATTTTAGAAAATGTACTCATGTCATTCAATGCTTTCATTCCTTTTCTTGTTCTGTAGACAGGATGACAAATGGTAAGCAGGAACTAAAATCCAACTAGTCTAAAAGGTCTATTTCCTTTTTCCAGTCCACATAAGGCTACACCAAAGCTATGATTCTTATGAACAGCATCAACTTACGACACAAATGTTTTCACATGTTTGTATATTTAAACTAGAAAGTCAATCTTCACGAAAAATATAGATACAGCTTGCACAAAATGTTGCACTGCATGCTCATGTCTCAAAGCAGGGAAATTACAGCACCGCAGTCAACTCTGAAAGATTGGAACATTTCAGATATTTTATAACAGATTGTATAATCATAGACAACTTTAATGAAACAAACTGCAGTGATGGTTCTCTTTGGTCAGTAACAAATATCTCTTGCCTTGTAAAATTTTATATGCACTAAGCAGGTAGTGTCGAAACAGAACAGCAGGTAATTGCTTTACCTTATTACTGTCTCTGGTTTCTCCACCATTACTTTTTATATCAGCATTCTAGCCAGATCATAAAAGTGAAATCAGTGAAATTCAGGGTCATATTAAGGCTGGTTGTAAAACTCAAGAAACTAACCAGTTCTTTTTCAACTTCAGCCAATTCTTCAGCCTCCCTGTCGGGTAAAGTGAACAAAACAATAAGATGTTAACTAGGAAATTGTTGAGAGAGTGAAATCTCTGTCAAGTAGAGGGGCTTGCAAGAACAAAGGATAATAGTTCACTACCCTTCATTAAATGCATCCCATAGAGACCAAAGGCCAAATCCCAGGAACAATAGTGTTGTGATGTGATGAGTCCACTTACGTGGGATCTGCAAAGAATAAGTACAGCAACAAATCAAAATAAGTTATGAAGAAGGGTTTCCTTTCCCATAAATTAGAGAGGCACGTATTCTTCCTTGGTGTTACCAGCAGCCGTGGTTGCTAGGGTGGCATGATTGGCACCAAAAAGATAAAAATGAAAATACATATAATGAAGGCCCAGCCTTCTGACAGTAAAATCTTCAAGCACCAAGCCAGTCATGGCACCCTAAGAATGATGCCAAATGGTAAGAGTGTAGTATGGCATGAAAACACACACACCCTCAAACTATAATCCAAGGTTTCTATGAGTGCACCAGCATCCCCTTAGAAGAGCCCACATAAATTAACAAGTAGAGATGACTATTTTGAGTGTGTGTGGAATAGTATATAAAGGAGGACAGGATGCTAGCCTTTCATAAACAGGGAGAAAAATTCTATAATGGATCTGGAAATGAGAACATCAATAAACATAATAGTTTATTAAAGGGTTAGCAGGCCCAAGGGAATGCAAGTGCAAAAGTGCGAACCAGAGCCAGCGAGGTAAGGCAAACCCATATTCTAATCACTATTTCATGCTTCTTAAAGTAGTATAAAACTGGAAAAAAGGGCAGAGCCAGTTCCTGGAAGTCTGACATCAAAATTAATTCAGCAAGTTATATTTCCGATAGAAGCATCATCCCTGGAAAAGGATCTACTTGAAACCACTTACCAGATTTGGAGCAGCCCAGCCAACAACAGCTGATAAGATAGTCATAACCTAGAAACCAGAAAAGATTTGCAGTCATTTGAGAGCCTCAATACAAACTAAACGCAATGAAAGAGAGAAATATATCTTACAGTCAAAGCTCCAAGACACCCTAACAACACAAGTCTTCTGGGGTGACGCATTGCCAAGATCTGAAACAACCAATATTGTCAGAGTCTCTCATTGTAGTTATTCACAAAAACACAAAGGCCAGACAGTCTTAAGTGCTGATTAACATGTTCTTTAGTGAATGATTTAATGCAATGATTTCCTGCTCAACTCGTAAATGTTGGTATATCCTCCATTTTCTCCACTACTAAGTATGTCTATGTAGATTGATGAAGTGCTCCAAATGGACAATATATTTTCTGATGGAACAACGGAGGGAGGGCAAAATGCACCCTCCCTCTTTTGCTACAGCATAAATCTGAACTTCTTAAGTATTCGTTAGTTCTGCACTCTTAAAATTGATCGTCTTCTGTCAATTTACAAGCTTCCAGAAACACTCTCCAGCCCACCCAAAGGAAAGGAAAATAAAAAGCCATGCAAATGACCCATGTTGTCCCACGTCAAACAAAATTAAGCATTATTTGAAGTTGCATATTATGGAAAAAGGTGCACAGTTTAAAAATTAATCACACCCATGTCTAATAATCAATTTAAGAATAGCAAATAAAACCATTTTCAAGAGTAGTAAAACTGGTCAATCAACTGCCATTTGAGAAACAATAAACCTTACTCGATCCACACCCTTCTGCAGCAAATTTCTTTGAAAACATAATACAGCTAATGTTTATGCAAGTTCTCTCATAAAAAGTTTCCCAATGCAAATCAAATTGCAAACAAAATAGACTCCAGTTGCCCAATTTATCTATGACATGCAAGTAAACAACAGAAAATTACCTTGAAATAAAATAAATTAACGAGTGTTAATTATCAAGTACTACTATTATAAATGACATTTTTCTTTTGGTACAAATTAGCTCCACAGCAGCTCAGAGCACCACAACAACAATTCAACGACTAAAAATTCAAACACATGCGAAGCAACCAAGAACAGAAAGATGATAAAACACTAATTGCTGGATTAAAAGTTTTTGGAAAACATATATATATTATCTTACAGCAGCTGCAAAAAACGTCTTGTCTCCGATCTCCGATAACACTGTCATTGCCAGCGACTTCGTAAAGCCCTATTATTAGATTCACAAAACTCACAAATTAACAATCAAAAAGCTTCAAAATCACAGAGAGAAAATATAATTAGGCAGAAAACATAGCGTTGCGGCGTATTACTTGAACAACAGACAGACCCATTACTTTTCTTGTTTTATTTCTGTAAAGAAAAGAGGATGGATCTGTTGAAGGAGAAAGAGCCTATATATTTGGAGAAATCAAAGAGCAGTTTTGTCGTTGGAGATGCTATCAAATTTATAGACGGGGGGTGACCGAGTGACTCAGTGGTGATCGGCCGCGTCAGTGGATCGCTGGAATCTTGTGGGGCAATTGCGTAATCATAAAACGTGCCTTGGCTTAGCTTTATATCTGGACTTTTAAAAATATTCAATTAAAATAAAAATATAAGATTACATTTTTTAAAATATTTTGTTCTCAACATGTAAATTTCCTCGTTGCGAGCAATATTTCTTGAAAAAATCAAATCTATTCATATTGCTAGCAAATTAATTTGATATTTTTCAAGCAAGACAATTAATAATTTGCTCAATTTTTTCATATAATTGGCTGTTAAAATTTTAGGACAATTAAATTGAAATTATCAATCAATATAGTTTTATTTGTAGTAAGTGGAGTAATTATTTTGTGACGCGATAATATTTTGATGTAATAAATATTGCTCTAAAATATCTTTAATTTGATTTAGATTGAATAATTCTTTAAAAGTCTCTAAGACTATTATACTAATTTATTTTGTCTGACTATGTGCGAAAATATGGGCCCACAATCGATTTATCGTGTGGCGTAGATTATTCTAAAGCCGTTCGTTTGTGGATTTTTTTTTTTTTCAATTTTGATTGGGGTTTTATTACTTCTTCTGTCCAACCAAATGAATTTAATTTCTAAAGTCTTTTGAAATACAAACGATGAAACGGATTATCAATCCAATTGAGTGTATCAGTTTACAATTAGAATGATAACTTATGTAAAAGAATTTATAATATTTTATATATTATAAGATATTTTTTAAACTATAAAATGTTAACTTTTATTTTAAAAATAAACTATAAAGCATTTTGATGAAATAATTTTTGAAACTTAAAAAATGTTAGTAATGATAATTTTATATTTAATATAACTAAAATGAAAAAATATTAAAATTTGAAAAATATAGAAACTCATTACTTTTCTTACAAGAGCATATAATGTTCTATCATTTTATTTTATAAGTTTATAAATTTTTAAAAAAAATTATTAAAAACTGTGGCATTTTATAAAACTTTTAAATTTATAGTAAGATGCTTTAAATAGTTTATAAACTCAAAGACCCTCTAAGAGGGTGATTGGCTAAAACTTTTATTTACAAGCACCTACATCTTATAAGATGTTTTTAGAGCTTATAAGATATTATATCTTATTTTTAAAATAGTTGTTAAAGTATTTGGATAAAATAAAATCTTGAAGTTTATAAGATGTTAATAATGATAATTTTGTAATTAAAATGGTTCAAATTGAAGGAACTTGTTAAAATATTCAAAATAAATTATAGTCTCCTTACTTTTTTTAAACAAGCTTATAAGCCCTCAACATCTTATTTTAGAATCTTATAATTTTTTTAAATAAAATTATTAAATATTTTTATCAACTTATGAATTTTTAAACATATTATAAGATATTTTGAGAAACTTATAAACTCACCCAAACACCCTCTAAGTTGAGTAAACTGCTCTCATGTGCACTTTGATATCATACAAATAATATGAGTTTTAAGTCCATTCCAAATTGCTTCAAATTTATTTCTTATTTATATAAGCAATAAATAAATTCAAATTACTAAATAGAAATAAACAAAATTTTCAGAACAAGCTTAATTTTTTTGTGAAGTTTTGGAAGCCTAAGGTTTATAAGGAAATTTTTATAAGATTTACCTCAAAAAACAAAAAAGAAAGAAAAAAAAAGGTAAACTTTCTATAGTTTTATATACTAATATTTATTGCTTAAATATACTATTATATATTACTTTATAAATATAGAATCTATATACTACTTAATATTTATAGAAAATTAATTTGAAACATGCACAACTGAACTAGAGTTTTCAGCCGTGAACTTTAACTCAAACTTGATTTAATTTAAAATTATATTAAACTTGACTGAAAATTTTAGATCTTATCAAAGTCAAACGAGGAAAGGCTGAACAAGTGACACGTGCCAAACGTAAGGTACACATTAAATAATTGATAGGAACTAATTATAAATAACAATTTAGCTGTTTAAGGATTAAAAATGGTGAAAGCTTATTCGCATCTTATTTAGTCAACAAAAGGATAAACTTTACCTTTAGTAGCTCTACATGAAAGTGATGCTAATCCTATATTAATGCTTAAACCAATAATCTTTGAGTCAACTACAATGAAATGTAAGCATAAAGTCATCAAAGCAAACTAGGGCTTATGACAATAAATTTTATGATAATTTATAAAATAATATTTTTTCGTATTTATTGTTTATTGTTGTTAGTGATGGATATTATTGAATTTTTAATTAGATTTTATTTATTTATTTATTTTAAAAAATAGTTGGTATACAAGTTTTTGAAAAAGATATATTGAATTGCATTTTTTTTCTTTTTCTTTTTATTTCTTATTATATAATTTTAGAAGGACTTCTCAAAACTATAGAATTGTTGCATGATGACAAAATTATGTTGTAGCTATAGAATTGTTCTTCTTCTAATAATTAGATAATATAATTCTTTTAATTTTTATTTTTTTCTATATATATGTATTTGCTTCTTCTTCTTATACTATGTCGGCTATAGGGATTTTAATGAAAAACTATTAAGAAATATAAGTTTAATCATTCGATTGTTGGTAAGAATATGAAGAAAAAGTAAACTTCAATAAAAGTATAGTACAATAGCAAAAAATTCAACCTTCTCATTAAATATGAAGAAAATAAACCAAAAGTCTGTACGTTATCTCTCATTCTCAACACATTTATTAGTTCCATTCTCTTCATTTCTTTTCGTATTATGTTTTTTTTAGCATTATTCAAAATAATTAAACAATTTCTTTTTAATGTCTTCCACTTTTCCTTACTAATGCTATGTTTGAATTAAGGAAAACAGTGAGAAAAAAGAGAAGGAAAATACAAAAGTGCAAATACTGAGGTACAAAATTACATCATTTGAGACACAATCGAAAACAAAAAAAAAAAACAAAAATCATTCGTATGTTTCACATTATAATCCGAGATCCAAACATAGGGTAAAAGTTATGAGCAAGAATAATACCAAGCATTTAGAATTTACAGTAATTAAAAACTATCCAAATAAATATAATCAATTTAGTATTATAACATTCAATCCTTCAACTTTCAAATTTTCCAATCTAAAAGATAATTCTTTTTTCTATTATTTTTACTTTGTAGCTGATAGTCCTTAATTCCACCTTTATTTATTTATTTGTTCATTCAGTGGAGCTAAAATTTGCGGATTTGTTGCAATTTTGTTAAGAGAGACGTACAGAACACAGAACAATTTCTGAACGACGTTGGCTTTTAGGCCCATGAGCGCAAGCACATGCATCGCAGTCCAATAGTCCGTACAGATTGGACCAATTTTATAAAACAAACCCAAATGGGGCAGCATGTGAGTCCATCGAGTCAGCTCTTTTAGAGTTGTCAATAAATTAAATTTTAATTCGAATTCGATTTAAATTTTAAAATTATTATTATATTAAAATATTTGATGAATCATATTCGATTATAAATATTTATAATTCAAAATAAATAGATCGAATATAGAATTATGCAATTCAATCGATTAAAGATCCGAATTTGAATTTTAATATTTTTTTATTAAATTAATATTCTTATATATAATATTAATAAAAAATTTAAAATAAAATCTATATATTATATTGACCTAATATCTATATTAGCATCTATATTATATTATTAATATTGAATCATTAACCTAAAAAATAATAGAGATATTGATAAAATGTCAAATATAGTAACATATAATAGTTCATCTATGCATCAATATAATGCAAAATAAGAATTTAGTATTCAGATATTTAATTTTTGGATTAATGTATAGTAAAAAGTTGTACGAAAGAATTAATGGATGTTTATTCTCAAAATATCAATATTATGTCCCTTCATCTCCCATTTTCACATATAAGAAAACACCACGTGTACGAAATAATTTTTTAAATAAACATGATGTGTGCCATTGAAGACTCATTTAATTTTTTTTGTAATTTAATGCGCAAGAGCGCAATTATTGTTATTGAGTCTTGTAAGCCCTTTACACTATGTTTGGTTTAAGAAATTTCATAAAGAAAATAAAATATTAGAGAAAAGGAAATAAAAATAAAGAAATATAAAATTTTAAATTTGTTAGGTTGTAAAAAAAAATGAAGAAAAAAATAAAAGATGAAATTGTTTGGAAAGAAGAGAGAGCTCAAATGAATTTTTTCCTCATTTTCCTTAAATCCATTATATCTTTCCCTCACAATCCATTTGGTTTCATTTTTTTGGAGCCATTTTCATTTTCTAGTGAAAATACATAATAAAAAGTTAGTTAGCAAATGTGTTTTTGAAAATGAGATATATTTGGATATGTTGTTTAAAATTGTAGGTTTATATAGGTGTTAAAATGAGATGTACTTGGATATTGTGTATTTTTATATTAAAAATTGTGTAATTTTTCAATTTGAATTGATGATGTGATATGGAATTGTTAGAAAAAATAATATTATAATTTGAATTCGAGTTTATTGTAGTTTTATGGTGAATATTGTTTAAGAAGTATTGAAAATATAAAAAATTAAATATAGGTAATAATAAGAGGGAGATAGGTATGAAAATGGAGAGAGAATGTAAAAAGAAATGTTTTGAAAATGAAAATGTATGAGAAAATTGCTAAAAGTTTATAGTTTTTTATTTTCATTTAAAGTGAAAATGAAAATGGCCTTACAAAATGAAAACATATGGACCCTAAATTTTCCTTTCTTTAGCTCTTTTCTTATTAACCAAACAATTAAAAATATTTTCCTTAACATTTTATTTTCTTTTTCCCATCAAATTTCTTCAACCAAACATAGCGTTAATATCCCTATCAAGAGTATGGATTCTTATGCAGGGGATTAAGTCCTTCTTACCAATTCCCTGAAAATAGCCTCTTATATAATCATTTCATTAGATTAATACATTCAGACAAGAGCAACAAATAGATAATAAAATCCTATAATTGCCCTCTTCTCGTATTTAGAGGGTGTTTGGGTGAGCTTATAAGCTTCTCAAAACATCTTATAAAATGTTTAATAGCTTATAAATCGATTAAAAGTATTTAGTAATTTTTTTTAAAAAAATAGCTTATAAGATCTTAAAATAAGATATTCAAAGTTTATAAGCTTTTTTAAACAAAGTAAGAAAATCATAACTTATTTTTAAGATTTTAACAAGCTCCTTCATTTTTAATCATTTTAATTACAAAATTGTTAATGTTAACATTTTATAAGCTCCAAAATCTTATTTTATCCAAATACTTCAACAACTTATTTTAAAAATAAGATTTAACATCTTATAAGCTCCAAAAACATCTTACAAAATGTAGGGACTTATAAAATACTTAAAATAAGCTTAGCCAAACACCCTCTTAATCTCTATTTCAATTTATGGCGTTGAAGGCAAAATCTTAAGTGATTAATGCATGTATTATAGACATTAGAAGTGAACCACTTACATATATTATATATTGATAATATAAAATAGAAAATAAAATATTAATTGAAATCAATGATCCACAATGTCCAAACAGTGTCGTTGCTTCTTTTACTGAAAAATAAGATTAAGATCTACCATAATCTTTTATTTCTATATGGTATTTCTCCATCAGGCCTTTTCTCATTCCTGATACTATTCATTTCAATAGTTTAGATCATATTTCAATCCTATAATAATCGATCGACAGTCTCTGTTTCTTTTCATTATTTATTAAATAAATAAAGAAGCCCCCAACTCCTGCGAGGTTGAAAACCTGTAGGCTTCTTGTATAATCTACCAGACAACATGGAACATTTCTAAGCACAATGGATAAGATTTGTTATGAGGTCAATTTCATGACTAGATAATTTGTTATTTTCAAACAATGGCAAAGGCTAAACAGAAAAGAGCACAATCTTAGTTCTAAAAAATCTTTGTTTATGTAAGTGCATATGTTATCTACTGTGGTTGGCCTAACATTATTTGTTGCAACTTGCAAGAACAGGTATGGAACCTTCCACTCCTTAATGTCAAACTTCTTTCTTATTTTGCAGGAAGAGGAAATTTAAATCTATCAAATTATGGTTTATAATGTGAGATCATTGATCAATATGTCATGATCGATCACTGTAAATATCATCAATACCATCTACTCTGATTTGCAAATCCAACAATACATAATTTATTTTCTCCACTTCCTTGCTTTAAAATATTGATAAAATATATATTTTCTTCGTTCGATTTTGACTAAAAATATATATAGTTATATAATTATTGAATTTATTTGTTGATTTATACATTTGTTTTCTCACTATTTAGTTATACTTTCAACAATATCAAAAATCAAAATCTATTTTGTCTTAAAGAAAATTGTGATGGAATTTAATTTCTCTATGTTTTTCCTTGCTAAATCCTAAAGCGCTAATGTATTGAAGAAACATTTCTTAGAGTATATTTTTTACTTTATTAATTTGAAAGAAAAAAAAAAGGCGAATAAACATTTCTGTGTACAAGTATACTAATATAGTGTGAATATTTTCTATAAACTTAGTTTCTTTTTTTATAATATCTATGTAGGCTTGGATATCTTTTTAACCATTTAATTTGCTTTTATTTAGGAAGAAATTAAAGGCTACGATAATTAATCTTCGTGAACTTTTACTCTTCTTTTTACTTATATGTAATAAACGTTACATTCAAAAGGAACTTCTTTCTGTTAAGTGACAAACCACAAAGCATAACATTGCTTCAATTAAAATGTGTGTATGCTGTGTTTATAGGTCAACGGCAGAATGATCTGCAAGGACTATGAAGCGGGTAATAAGTGTGTAGTATATTTTGAGGTTCGCTGGTCGATAGGTCTCTTAGTGATAGTAGACACGGGTTGATTCAAGAAGTAAACTATTCAGGTGATGACCGAGGGTCTATGAAGAATGAAGATGGGAAATGTGTAGCGATATAGAATATAGTGTTATTAGGTAGGTGAGTGAGGTAGCAAGTAGTTAAATAAGAAGATGAGTCCAAACTCTCATTTTGGTTGCTTTTAGATTGAATGTTAGTCTGCAGACTTGGGCATTTATGACTAATAAGGGAATATTTACAATTATCTATTACAGTATCTCAATACAATCTATCTTAGGTGGACACATGTTATCTTCCAATGACTAAAATTTTCTGTCATATGTGACTTCAGATCTAATCGTACCAAAAGGCACAGATCTAATGGAATGCCCGGTAACTATTAATATTCATGAGGATATTTTAGTCCTCTTTAACCCCCCACATTAGATTTCAAAATCTCAATAAAATTTTAACGTGGCAATAAATAATATAAGTACGATATATAAATTCAATAACATATGTAAATCATATGAATATCATCATAGTAACAATATTTTCCACATCACTTGAACGTCTAATAGGAATTTAATTGTAAAGGGCCATGTTTGTTAGAGTAAACTAGATCTGATCAAAAGATTATAAATGACGTTATGATGATTAATATTATGTTTGATGTTGAAGATTGAAATATATTACTTGCTATTAGAATTTAAGATAATGTCAAGTGGTTGTTTGATATGTGCGATTAATTATTAAATTTACTTAAATACCCTTAATCCTTCGTAGTTGAAAACACTCTATAAGGACATTAGTGTAAATTTATATTAATAAATGATAATCATGGAGATGAGACTAAACACCACACACCCAAATTCAAAATGTGAATATAGATTAATCTCAGCTACAGAAATAGGTCTGTACTAAAATACAAACTGACCTGCATTTTTAATTTTATATCAAATAAACAATTAAACCAAATTATGGACCCTAATTTCACCAAGTCATTCTATCAAACGACCTAAGATAAATTCTGTATATAATTGAAAAGTGTAAAGGACGCCAAAGTCAACTGAAAGTGATTGAATTTTTCGTGTTTGAAAAGTTAGAAGTATGTAATTCCCCCGCAATTACATGCTATTTTTCCACATACTTCAGTGTTCTTGCATCATATTTGGATTCTTCTTATTAATCAATGTATTCTTTCCTGCATGAATTTTGACTATAAATGTTATATATTACTTAAAGGCAATGACTTTTATGATTATATCCTAATATTGTTTAACATTACTTACTTGACCATACCAATATTTAAAATATAGACATATATATACACACACAATTTATGCGCACAAGTGTGATAATTTATAGCATGAGATTCACGAAGGTGATTTTATATATGTTCAAAATAGAATAAATATTTTAAAAACATCCTTGAATTTGAACTCTTCTATTTAGTTAAATTTGAATCTTATCCGACTTGATCAATGATCCAACGAATCATATTTGTTAGCTTGAATTATATAACAAATTGTCCAAATAAAACCTTTTAAGTCAAGATCAACTCGTCAAATGACACCTGTAAATACCTCACACCCAAATATTTACAAATATGCATTCAATATTTATATTTCATTTTTTAAAATATTAATTGAGTACAGAATGTCTTTTAATCTACATTTGAGCTATTTCTTAGAAGCAAGTGCCCTCCCAAACTAGGGATTCATGGCCCTCCATGTCAGTTGCTAATCTGGTTGTCATCATCTAATGTTGTCTATGGAAACAACGAACATATGCCTCTTTCCAAACTTTTTAACTGGGGCTATGTTTGTATTTAGTTAATAGTTATCCACATTTAAAGAAATTAATGACTTAAAATAGTTTATAAGTTATTTTACTTTTTTCATTTTTCGAAACGCCTTTTCATAATAAACTCTTCATTAAATGTGTGTTACTGTACAATACCTCAAAATGATTGACCCTCTATATTAATGACAAATCTACCAATAATAAGTTATTCCCAACTTTCCAATCTCTAATTACCAGAAGAATATGTGTTTGAATTCATATATAAAGTCTTCTAAAGCCACATCTATATACAATATAACTAAATATTTTATCCGAGGGTATAAAATGCATATGATCATTAAACATGCTACAAAGTGGCATGGACGTAAAACACAATGTAAGTTGACGTAGGCTTTGCTGGCTAAAGATAGCCAGCCTACTTATCAGTTAGGGGCGGGGAATCCTACGTGCAGTCCCCCCCTTAAGACAATAAAACGTTGCAGGTCGCTGTCCACGCAAAATAACATGAAAACAAAATGGGCAAAGATAAAATTGCACGACTGAGAAATACTAAAACAACAAAAAAAGAAAAATGTTCAAATATTTTTAAGCTTGTTATTATATTATAGGATTATAGGCGGATCCCCTTGTTAAGTTCGTTAGAATTAGCAAATATATAATTTTGTTAAAGATCACGAAAATGCTGGAAAAAGGGCATCGTGCCAAATTCTAAAAAGATATTTTGG
>JACGDI010005395.1:824014-836196 GCA_014898725.1 Jacaranda copaia
AGAGAGAGAGAGATTGGAAAAAAACAATTGGACTTTGGCCAGTAGGTGTGGTATATACGGCCTACCAGATTACACCCCCACAACAAGCAATACGCATGTAGCTATTACGCGCTACTGAAGGCCGGAATGAGGCGGTCGCCTAGAAGTGGGAACTAACTGACAATTGTGCGGATAAATAAAAAATTATGCTAAATTTATTTCAAACTAATAATTTTGATACACTGTATACGTATACTAAAATTTCACATGCATTTGTTTGATCTTTTGAATGTTACTATGATTTTCAATATTTTCAATGTATTTATTTAAACGTTAGCGATAAATAAAAGAAAAAAAAATTGGCGAGAAAAAATATTAAAAAAAAAAAGGTAACTACTTATATAGTTATAAGAAATATATATTATAGATATGATATAATTTGAACTCGTATGAAATTTATATAATAAAGTGAAATATATCAATTGATTCGAAATTTCATTTAGTTTAACCAAATTTTCATCTTGATTATGAATAAATCACCTAAATTCAAATTCATAAGTAATGATAATTACCTCATGAAAACTCATTTTTATTAAAACTTCAATTGATTTCCTTAACCAAGCTATTGCCAGTTACACCATGCACTCTTATTTTATAAGCGAGAAGTTGTGTATTTGAATTTGATTTTCTACATGAATTTTTATTGCATCGCATTGTGTGAAAAAACTCTAACAATTCAAGTTAAGTTCTTCTTTTTGTATTTTTTTTATTCATTATTTTCTTGTGAACAAGCTAGGTACTTTTTCTTTGAGATAGTATGGAAGAAAAAAGAGATAAATGTTTGGAAACTTTCATATGAAAAAATGATTATTACTATGTTAAGAGGATATTATAAATATATATATATATATTTATTTTTTTTTTCTAATGGATTTCATACATCATTAAGTGTTGGATAGAGTTTTGAATTTTTTTTTCTTGTAATAGAACAATTCCATAGAACTTATATACAACACATAAAGAGAAATTGGATTCAAATAATTCTAGATATATATACACACACATTACGTATCGTCCTCGTATTTATATGTATAAGGTCTAATATTCGAATTCTAACAAATTATTGATAATGTATGTACGCATGAATAGAAAAGAAAAAAGAAAGAAAAATTATAGATGCACATGAACTATCACAAATGAATTGATTTTCTTATTCACACACATATTTTTATGAAAATTAAACTTGAGCTTAAATTTCATAAATATAATTATAAAATAATATCAAATTAAAGAAAGTCAAATTAATTATCCGCATCCACATCCGCACAGCGCTTGTCTTAATATATCCGAAGAAAACTGGATATTCCCGGCACATAAGATCCCCTTGTGGCCTTGTTCATGTGGGGCCAACACATGCATTGTCCTTTCCATGAAAATGCCTCTTGTGGCCCATTTAATTTGTCTCCATTCGAGAATTTCAGCGATGGATTCTAGAACGCTTGAATTAGCCGATTTCCCATAAACCCACGGCGATAAAACTCTTGCATTAGTTTTATATTGACTTTTGATGTTATTTACATTTTTTACGTGACTTTTAAAAAGATTCTTCAATTAATTTAAGAAATTGGCCAACGGGGTTGGATAAAATTTAATTCGGGTTGAATTGTTTTTTGAATTAATTTAAATTTTGAAAACATAGATAAATTAAAATAATTGAAAGCTGTCAATTTCTGACATAGACAACTTTTTTTATATAAACTTATAACTGTATACTTGCAATTAGTTTAATATGTAAAAACGAATGCATAACTTCAACGGCACAAGTTTAATTTCGATTGTGCAAACCATTATTGATAGGGGTTATGGTGAAAAAATTCAAATATTCTTAAAAATAATTTAAAATAAATTACACTTTTCTTTGTGCAAACTACTATAAATAGAGACTAGCATGAAAAAATTCAAATGCCTTCAAAAATAATTCAAAATATTCAAATACTTTATTAAATTCGCGATATTTTTATATAAATTTAAGCACGACCCAACTCAATTTGACCCGACTATATTCTAACTTGAAATTTTCATAGTGAAATTAGAACACGTTATTTTTAGTTGCCTACCTATTTATCAATTGTACTACCTATCTAATCTTATCCACTTGTACTCTCAACCATTATGTTCAAAAAAATTTATTATAAGGTTTTATCTTTATCTCATTCATTGATAGATTTGTCTGACCAGTGAAATTATAAATTCACTAAAATATTCTTTTTTGACATCAACTATAGTCTAAATGTGTATATTTTATCTTTACATTGTTTATTAAGAAATAAATTTAATTTTACATTAAAATTGAGATGGGACGAGGACACTATCATTCAGGCACAATAGCGCGTGGGTTTACCGATCACGACAACCATAATTGAACATCGCAACAATAGGGTGGAAACTACCTGGCAACTCATGCCGCCGCGCCCCGCTCTATTTGTCTCTGTCTCTCTCTTTCTCCTTTCTCTCTCACTTTTTAAAATGAAAAGATAGCCGTTTCGGTTTTTATCAGTTTTTTCCCCTAAATTTCCCGTTTTCCCATGCGCTAATTCCATCATCCTTTGGGCGCTACTATTGCAGTCAATTTTCCAAAACCCTAGCAAAAACAGTTCTTATGGTCGCTATCAGACAAAATTCCGATCCAGTTTATAGGCTAGTTTTTCCAAGTCTCTTGTAGCGTTGGCATAATGAACGACTCTCAGTCTTCGTCTTCTTCATCTTCTTCCTCCTATGATTCCGCCGTCGGGCCCCCACAAGCGGTATGGAAATGCGAGTTTGTGAGTTGTGCCTCTGCGATTAGGAGTTTGGATTCTGGCTTCTTTTTTTCTTTTTCTTTTTTTTTTTCTTTTTGGTGAATTTTGTAATCAGACTTGGCTTTACTGGATTAGCCGAGTCATGTTGGTGATCGTTTGTTGAATTTGATTATCGTCTTGTGTGTTCGTGTTATTTATGAAGGCTTTGGTGTGTTTGTGCTGAGACGGCGATGTGAATTAGGAATTTAGGAGGTAGAGTGGGAAACTAAAAAGTTTCTTATAAATAATCTTTCTTTTCTTGAATCTGCGGCTTTGAGTTGGTGCTAAAGGGAAGTTTTCGTAGAATTTTGTGATAATCTCTTGATTGATTTTTAGAATGTACCAAATTGCAATTTCTTTACGCTTCTGGCGAATGCGGCCGCAGGCTCCAATCGTTTTGTTGGCCGAGTTGATCAAGTATCTTTTTAATTTATTTTCCTTTTGTTTCTCCTAAGTTACCGTTACTTTGATCAGCATTCCCTGTTAGTAAAGTATTGGCGAAATAATAAGATTAATATAACTCTTCGAAATCTTCTGTTTTAAGTTGCTTTATCGCCTGATTATCCCACGGATTCTAGGTTCTTGAGAGTTCCAATTTGCTCCACAGCAATTTAATCTTACCCTCAGACTGCATGTTGTTGTCCTAAACAAGGAAATTGGCAGGTTGGTATGGAGAAATGTTTTTGAAATTTGTGGTCTGAAGTGTTACCACTTTTAAGTGTGGGTAAAGCAAACCTATATTTTTGGGGGTTCCTATTCATTCTGTTAAACCAGGGTGGATGAGAAAATATTAAAAGAGTGACTTCTGATTTAAACATCGGTGAAAATATGGAGTGGAACTATAATATTTAGAAATCCATATTTAGAAAATTTTGTGTCCATATCCAGTACTTGATGGAGAGATAAATTTGAATAGATATGTAAATGTAGATTTTGTTTTTTCATTTATGTGGATCACATCGAAACTGGTTTGCAGAATGTTGTGGGGAGTCATTCATCTTCTCAAGGAATCCCTCCAACGGTGTCACGCCACTGGCGGGATGTGTTCTGGTTGGTGATTTTTGTGGCACATTTAATTGTGGTAGGTTTCGCTCTCGGGGTTTTTGGGCTAAATAGGTTTAAGCAGCCAGATAGGCTAAACATTGATAAGTATACAATGGGGTTTCTGGAGAATAAGGATGGTCTGACTGAAGACTACTGGCCATTGTATGCTGTTGCTGGTGGAGTTGGAGCAGTTTTGGGTTGGACTTGGTTGTTGTTCCTTGGTTCACGTGCGAATCAAATGATGAAATTCTCAGTTCACCTTTTGACTACATATCTTGCTGTCATCAGTGTGCTGTGTTTTTGGGTTGAGCAGTTTTTCTGGGGTGTTGCATTTGCTATTGGTGCTGCCTTGCAATTCTTGTATGTTGTATCAGTTATTGACAGGTTAGCACTATAACCTTTTTGTTAGTGTCTTTAACTCTGGATCATGTTTAATGGATGAAATAAGAGCGATTTGTGCAGAATAACCATGATATAGACCTTCAGCTTGTGCAAAATTCTAACCTCTTAACATCATCTTTCAGTTGACTACTGTAGTTCTATTGTTGGTGAAGATCTCTTTCTGTACTAAATTTTAAGGTAGAACTTTTTCATGCTATTTCCAGGTATTGCTAAATTGCCAGGTATTAAATTCAGTATGTTGGAATTAGTTTCATCATTTCACTGCATTGCAGAATGAATCAATCTCTTTTTAGAACTTCAGGGCAAGAGTAATCTATTTACGGTAGTGGAGCAAGGAAGTTTCGGCAAAGAGTTAACCTGCTCATGAAAATCGAACCATGAAGCCCTAAAATACTTGTCAATGTTGTTTGGAGAAATAAGCGATGGCATAAACTATTATCTGCTGTTCCCCTTCCCACAAATAATCTCATTTTTGTCTCCTCTGGAAGTGCAGCTATCCATTCTGAACGTTAATCTTATGCCATTCCAAAGATCTGTTCATTTCTATGAAAATATGTCTGCTGGTGGTTCTACTATTAGTTGCTTCATGGAAAATTGAGATCTTATTTAGTGAAAAAATTCTCTGAGAGAGAGAGAGAGATTTATGCCTGCTTCCAGTTTTGTCTGACTAATTGTCTTTCCATAGGCTTCCATTTACCATGCTGGTGCTACAAAGAGCAGTGAAGATGGTATGGAACCTTCCTGTGGTCACAAGAGTAGCATGCAGTTTTATGCTTGTAATGCTTTTATGGCTAGCCTTGTGGTCTTTCGGTGCAGCTGGGGTTGTGGCTTTAGGCATTGGTGATGGTGGTCGCTGGTGGCTTCTTGTGGTGAGCTGGCAAGTTTTTGCTCTAAATATCATCTTTCCTAGGCAGTGTAGCCAAGTAGTTACTAATACGCAACTCATCTCAGAACATAAACATAGTGCTGTCACTTGCACACACAGGTACTGTCTGTGAGTTTGTTTTGGACTGGTGCAGTTCTCTGTAATGTTGTCCATGTCATAGTTTCGGGTATGGTTTTTCTTGTCCTTATTCATGGTGGTAGAGAAGCAACATCAATGCCGCCCAAACCAGTGATGAGTTCCTTGCAATATGCTGTCACTACTTCTTTTGGTAGCATATGCTACGGATCACTCTTTACAGCTGCTATACGAACACTACGGTGGGAGGTAATTGGTTTCTATATTTGTCATTTTTTTCATTGAATAAGGACATTAAATTTGTGTGTATTTTCACTCTGAGTGACATATTGCAACCAACAAATTGTCTGATTCATAGATTAGGGGATTGAGGTCAAAGATTGACAGCAACGAGTGCCTGCTATGCTGTGTTGATTTTCTATTTCATCTGGTGGAGTTTTTGGTTCGCTGGTTCAACAAATATGCTTATGTCCAGGTATCTGTTTTTCCTATGCGGCAGCAATTCCATTTTGTTGTCCAGTCATTTTATCACGACAATGATCATGAAGCTATGTACCCTGTATCGATGTACAGGCTGATTTGAAACTGATGCATCCCATGATCTCAAGCCTTAATATGGGACATAATAACTGTGGAGAACAGAAATGAGAGAAACAACTTGAAATAAAACGGATGTTAAGTGAATTTAAGTGTAGTTTGCTTGTGAAGAATCGTGATGCTTCTAGAGACTGACTTAAAGCAGGACGATATGGATTATGAACTGCCTTGGTCATTTTGATGATCTCCTCAAGTCTTCCAGAACTATAATAAAAAAGATTAGAATTTTGAGGATGGAAGGAGTTAATTTCGCAAAATCAATCTTCTGATTTCATTTAGAGCCCTATTTTTTTCGATTTTATTTTGTATTTTATTACAAAATTCTGCTTCTCCATTTATATTTCTTTCCATTATTCATCCAACTTTCTTCCTAGGAACTTATGCTGATAAAAACTATTCTTTGAGCTTGGGGAATCCTGTACAGAGTCTGCTCTTCTTTTCTTTTCCCTTTTTTCTCCTGGGCGGGAGTGCCACAGAATTCAGAGGAGAATAGGTGTTGGAATTTTCATTCACCAAAGTTCTTTTTATGTATAAATATGTTATTTCGAAGACTGCAGATGCAATATTAGAATTTGATTGGTATGTTATTGCAGTTAGGTATTTTGGTCCTCAATCTATAACCTTTTATTTATTCCAAAAGAAAGCAGAAAATTACTTGCTTACTGGTTCAGTCAGTAGAGAGCTATTGAATTATTGTTTTTAATTTGCCTTGTTAATAACAAATGATGGGGACTGGAGATACACATTACATACTCGTACTTTTTATCCAGATTGCTGTTTATGGAAAAAGCTTTAATCATTCAGCAAAAGATGCCTGGGAGTTGTTCCAATCAACAGGTGTTGAAGCACTCATAGCATATGACTGTTCAGGTGCGGTTTTATTCATGGGTACTCTCCTGGGTGGGCTCATTTCTGGAACATGTGCAGCAATTTGGACTAGGATTAAGCATCCTGAGAGGGTAGTAATGGTGGGTTCTACTGCCATGTTGATGGGAATGATCTTGGTAAGAAGCTCATATATCACCCCCATTGAACACAAAGCATTTTGTACTGTTTTCTGCTCACAGGTTCTTTTATTTTGCAGGTTGGGCTAGCAATGGTAGTTGTGGAAAGTGCAGTGACATCTATTTATATCTGTTATGCAGAAGACCCCTCCTTAATAAACAGGTGGGATGCAGCGTTTTTCTCCCAGCTATCAGAAAAACTGCACCAACGCCTACAGCACAGAAGTGCTCGGGCCAGAGAAGTTTTAAGCCATAGAATAGATGATCAAATACAAGCAGCAGTTCTTGCTTGATTTTAATCTTTGTAGCAGATGCATAATGTAATTTTATTGTTCAGTTATATAAAATGTTATAAGTTCATCCTTTCTCGTCTCAGTGCTCTTTTTGGCTGTGTCTGGTTCAAAATTTTTCTTTCCAGAACGGTTAGTGAGTTCGGGGTAAAAGGTGTGGCCAGGTAAGCTGACCAGATTGAGCCAGAGGACACAGATATATAACAATGAAACCCACAAAAAACAGTTAAAATTGAGGAAGCCCAAAATGCAGACCCAAGTCAGGTTTGTACTATCTTTCATCAAATGTTCATGGGATCTCTTGGTTTAGTATCTTAACATATATTTCATTACTCTTTAGCTTAAAAAATTGTGTTTATCAGATTGTTATATTTAGAAGCACAACGAATGTTTCAATGGCCTTGAGTAGAAAATTGTTTGTCGGGCCTTTACGAGAATCTAACATTAAAGGTGTTGATTCATTTAGCTGATTTGATTTGATTACGTGTACGCATCAAGAAAAACATACTGAATTAATTTCTCTTTAAGTTCATTTGAATAATGGGACATTTTGCAAAGTCTTGGTGGTGATTTAAAGTTGTATATGACAAGGAGCGGTAGATAATTCTCTTGTCCAATGAATTAACATGTCGGATACCGAGCTCAAAACACTCAAATTGCATGATTTTAAAAATTAATTACAAAACTAGCAATGATTTCTTAGAAAGGATCCCTGTAGCAAATGGTAGAAATTGTCCTGTGGCTTGTAACTCAATGACATCAAGTCTTTTTTATCATGTGAAAGGTTTCGTATTCGATCCAAATGAGTGTTTTTATGTGTACCTTATATGTGTTTTTTGGTTGTGGTCTTATAGAGTTTGTACTTTCATTTTCTTTGATTTGATATTTATATTTTATTGATTTATTGTAAAAATAATATTCTTGATTTGATAATTAGATCTATAAACTTGTTGTAAAAGATACTCTCTCAAAAAAAAAAACAAAAAAAAACACATGACTGAAATTTAATTTCAATTTCACCTTACGTGGGCCTGAATAAATGAGTAGATCCATTATGCTTTGAATTGTTCATGAAGCCCAGATCATGACGAAAGGGCTTAAAATTGGGCCAAACCCATGAATGGAGTAGCTTGGGCCAAAAAAAGAGACCCACCCTATATAAATATTTTTTCATTAGATATAGTAAGATACTTAGACACACAATCCTTTTTTATTTACTATTGTCTCTACTTGTTATACCTCTCTAGCAAAAACTGATTTGAATGCCGTTGGATCTTTCTCGAAAATATATTGTTGCTCCTAAGCGTTTATTGTAAATTTTAAAATCAAATTCTATTTATTCTTCAAAGATGCTAAAATTCAAATAAAAAGCAAAGATAATATTTGGATATGAATTATACATTTTGAATTATATATTTTGAAAGAATGAGTTTTGGGAGTGGGGTTGGGGAATATTAAATTTGTGTTGGGAAATGTGATATATATTTGTTTATATTTTGAAAATAGTTAGAAAATTATTTTGGAAAGTTTTGATATGTTTATTTATATTTTGGAAGGAGACAATGTCTACTATAATAGTTAAATTAATATTTTTTTATTGAATTTTTGGGATAAAAATAAAATTGAAAAATATTTTTTATTATAAAAAAAATAATAAAATATATAATATGTATATATGATGATTGGATATGATTTTTTTAATTATAAAAATAATAATAATAAAATATTATGATATGTATATGTATGCATATGGGACATTTTGTAAATAAGCTAATTAATTTGAACGGATATTTTGAGAACTAATATTTGATATTTTGGTAACAAAATGACCCATATGTTTGGTTAAATTTTGCCCAAACAAATTTCTTTTGGCAAAATATAACCAAACACTACTAAAAAAAATGTCCTTTTGTGATAGAAATTTGCGACGGATTTTGTTGAAAATTTGGCGCAAAATCTTTGATCACAATAATTTGCGATGAATTTTTTGAAATGGAGTTTGCGACGAAAATTTCCATCACAAATCTATGACAGAAACTTTCAATGCAAATTTGCACGGAATTTGCGACAGATTTTTCCATCTCAAAACACCAAATTATAATTAAAAAATAATTTGCAACGGAAAGTTTTAAAAAGGTTTTTTTTTAAAAAAATATACACATCCTATCAAATTAAAACCTAGAATTACGCAACATCAATAATTCTTTGCATTATATACTAATCATCCCAACACCAATATTTAAATATTATTTTACATAAAATCACAATAATTTTATATTACAATAAAAATCAAGCTCAATAATATAAAATTATTCAATATATAAAATTTATAAAATAATGTCAGAAAAATTATCTTACAAGAGTTGTACTAAATTTCAATGTCTTGAGATATCCAAGTCTACAATATTATCATAAAAATAAAATTACAATAATACTAAATAGAAACATAAACCAAACTAATAGACAATTCAATATAATAAACCAATATATAAATTCAATACATAACCAAATCATAATTGAGCACAAAATTCATAAGATATAAATTCAAATCCTAATCAAACATATAATTCACTAAATATAAATTTAACAAAATTCAACAAATAATTCAATATAAATGCACAATCTAACCCATATAAATCTAACACATTATTCAATATAACCAAACATACATTTCATCATAAACCAACTTATAATTTAATATAGGTCCAACGTATAAGTCAAATCCTAATCGTATATATAATTCACAATATTAAATCTAACAAAATCTAACATATAATTTAATATAAATGCATAATCTAAGCACATATAAATCTAATACATAATTTAATATAATCAAACATGCATCTTATCATAAACCAACATGTAATTTAATATAAATTCAACATATAACTCAATTCCTAATTGTACATATAAGTCATTAAATATAAATCTAACAAAATATAACATATAATTCAATGTAAATGCATAATTTAACACATTATTCAATATAACCAAATATACATCTCATTATAAACCATCATATAATTTAATATAAGTCCAATATATAACTCAAATCATAATCAAACATATAATTCAAAAAATATAAATATAACAAAATCTAACACATAATTCAATATAAATGCATAATCTAAACACATATAAATCTAATACATAACTCAATATAATCAAATATACATTCAACATAAACCAACATATAATTTAATATAAGCCCAACATATAATTCAAATACCAATCAAATATAGAATTCATGAAATATAAATATAATAAAATCTAACATATAATTCAATATAACAACGAAATCTAAACACATGTAAATTTAACATATTATTCAATATAACCAAACATACATCCAACATATAATTTAATATAAATTCAACATATAACTCAAATCCTAATCAAATATATAATTTACAAAATATAAATCTAACAAAATCTAATACATAATTCAATATAAATGCATAATCTAAACACATATAAATCTAATAAAAAATTCAATATAATCAAACATACATCGAACACAAACTAACATATAATTTAATATAATCTTTTGAAAACTTAAATTTAAAAGTTAAATGAGTAACCTTTAATTTGATATAAACTATATGGATATAGTTACAGACAATACAAAACTTTTGGTATATAATGTTCAACCATATAAGATATCTATTGCCAAACATACAATGTAAGTATCTACTTATTGGTATATTGATATGAATGATAAACAAAATTATGATTAGAATGTCTATAGCACATTCATAATCCAATTGTTAATTTGTTTATCATTACATCAAACATATTCAAGTAGATAAAAATACCAAAGATTTAATATGATTAATGATATACTCTATCAAAAATTCCTATAAATGGAATATTTCAAATTGCCTAAAAAACAAGACTCAACAAAATGTATAGCATTACTTCAATTAAAAACAACTTATAATATTTATGAACACATATTGAATTAAAAAAAATTAGATATATGTGTCCCTTACTATAACAAAACAACATATATCATAATTTATAAAGTGATTATCAATCTAAAATTTTCTTACAAGTGCACATATTTATCTATAAATCATAATTCCATAAACTAAAATTGAAATTTGTAAAATTAATATAGTCTAACATATACTAACATAAAGTTTAACACAATCAAAATTCTAATAGAATTTTTAATTCACATAAAAACATAAATCTAACATTATATAACAACATTTAATACATAAATCAAATTTAAACTAACGTAATTTAATCTAATTCATAAATTAAATTTAAACGAACATATTAAATCGTAATTTAAACTAGCGTTTGCAATTAATAACATTCGTAAATATATAATAACACATAAACACTCCTCTTTATACCCATCATCATCATCCAAGCAATTAAAAACCAATTAACAACAAATGAGAAGGCTTCATCCCTTTTCTCAACATCTCATCCTCTTTTCTAATTCCACCAATTCTAAATACATATCTTAACTAAATACATAAATACATAAATTATATCTTAACTAAATACATAAATGAATAAATCAAATTTTAACTAAATAAATCATAATTACAAAAATTATCTTAATTAGTGCAATAATACAAAATATAAACTATCCAAACTTGAAACAACAAACAAACAAAAAACTATTAACAATTTTAAAACTAAAACAAATTTTTCAAAAAAATAAAAAATAAAAAAAATAAAAAAAATTGCTGTTACTGCAACTAGTAGTTGCTGGGTGCATGCCTAACAAGCCCTTGCTAGGCGTACACACCTAGCATAAATGTTTTCAAAACCAGACTGGCCAAAGAACATGCGATGTTACTAGTTACTGGTTCAACCAGTATGATGTCATAATGATGTAATAATTATTTTTAATTTTATAAATATATATAATATAATTAATATATTGCAAAAAATAAAAAAATTCCAATAATATAGAATTAAATAAAGAAAATTTTCTCCGTATGTTAATCATTTTTTTCCCTTCAAATGGTTCTTTAGAAAATGTCATTTCTCAATTAATCAATTACAAATATATAATCTAATTCAAATAGCAACACACAACTATTTA
>JACGDI010005395.1:847212-892496 GCA_014898725.1 Jacaranda copaia
GAATCGAAGTGAACTTCAAAGAAACACATTTTGTACTTTATTTTTTCTTAGTTTATACTTCATTTTCTTCAAATGGAACTCAAATTGCTTGCCTCGTTTCAATTGAATCGAAGTGAACTTCAAAGAAATAAATTTTATATTTTACTTTTTCTTGGTTTGTACTTTATTTCTATCAAATCGTTCTCACATTGTCACTGGAATCGAGGTGTACTTTAGCGAAATAAGTTTTATACTTTGTTAGTTTAGGATTTGTACTTTATTTTATTCAATTTGTATTCAAATTCACTAGGCATTTTCAATTGAATTGAATTGTACTTCAGCCAAACACATTTTATACTTCGTAAGTTCAAGATTTGTATTTCATTTTCTTCGATTTATACTCAAATTCACTGGGCATTTTCAATTGAACTAAAATGTATTTCAGCCAAACACATTTTATACTTCGTAAGTTCAGGGTTTGTATTTCATTTCCTTCAAATTGTACTCAAATTCACTTGACATTTTCAATTTAAAATATTATAAATGCTTGATAAAAAACTATACTTACATACAAAATAATATTATATACAAAGTATGCTTCAATTTACATATGTATTTACATACAAAGTGTGATTCAAATCCTGGCATTTTCATGACTTAATATTGTATGTACCATTTTCTCACGGTATTTGTCCATGTCAATTTTTCCAGCAAACCGCCAGAACCCTAGGGTGTCTCTAGCGAAACATTCTGCCCAATGGCACACAAAGACGCTGCAATCCACTGTACCCATTTGCTGTCTGCTTTTTTTTTGCCTCATTAATTCATCCACACGACACCCCAATGAAAGCCTCATGTACCGAGAATAGAATGAAACCTATAAAAATATTGATCAGTTGTTGACTCCTTACTTTATGAAGAAATCACAGGGGAAGGAAGCAAACTTACAATAGCAGTAGTTGTCGATTTGTATCTGGTGGCCATTATTGAATTCATATACAAGAAAAAATGAGTCGAGGTGTTGAGGACAACCAAAAACCAGTGACCATGCCGACAAATTGGTAGGATTATGTAACGACACCGGTTTACAAGATCCAACGTGAGGTTTTCCAAATCTTTAAGGGTGAAGGAGTTAAGTGTAGTATCATCTCCATGAATTCTTCATCACTCATATCCTTCAAGTTGCATCCCTCGAGTCTGTCTAATATGTCAGCCTATGAAGTATAAAAACAAATGGTTATACTAATTGAAAATGTGAACTAAATTAAGTTAGGAAACCGCCACATACCTACGTTATTGTGGACATAAACCATACCTTGTGGTGACACTTGTTGCCGAAAGATGGGTTGCATAATATCGATATGTAGCAGTCCACTATGTCATCGGTATGTTCTCTTCCAAATAAGAGCTCACAAAAGTTTCTTCCATCTAGAAACTATTGTGCTCCCTCCTAAACAGTCACCCTACAAAATTGTTAATTGTTAGTTCAGACACCAATTTATCTAAAAGAAAAATAATAAGCAAATTTTGTTACCCCAAATTATCTCTTCTAACAAAGTTATTGATGACTTCTTACTTTTCTGCTGGAATAAGTTCCTGACCTCTATAATCAGTCCTTCCTTTATAGGGATCAGGCACTTCAATCTTTTGGTTGGCTAGTTCCGCTGCCACTAGGATTGGACTGATGTCCTTGGTCTTCTGTAGTACAAAATACAGCACATTAGGTACAAAGTGTAACAATTGAAGTACAAAATACTAGCACTTTAAGTACAAAGAATCAAGTATTGAAGTACCCTCCATTGAAGTACAACATATAGCCAACATGGAGCACAAAATCCAAGCACATTAAGTACAAAGTATCAATAATTGAAGTATACCCTGTTGAAGTACAAAATATAGCCAACATAAAGTACATAACTCAAGCACACAAAATTCAAAGAATCAAGTACTGAAGTATTCCCCATTGAAGTATAAAATATACCATCATGGAGTATAAATTCCAAGCACATTAAGTACAAAGTATCAACAATTGAAGTATACCCTGTTGAAGTACAAAATATGACCAACATGGATTACACAACTCAATCACATTAAGTGCAAAGTATCAAGTATTGAAGTATCCCCTATTGAAGTATAAAATATATTCAACATAGAGTACAAAAATCATCTTTATTAAGTGCAAAGTATCAAGTATTGAAATATCTCTTATTGAAGTACAAAATATATTCAACATGGAGTACAGAAATCATCCCCATTAAGTGTAAAGTATCAATTATTGAAGTATCCCCTATTAAAGTACAAAATATAGCCAACATGGAGTACAAGACTCAAGCACATTAAGTGCAAAGTATCAATTATTGAAGTGTCCCTTATTGGAGTACAAACTATGTCTACATGGGGTACAAAACTTAAGCACATTAGGTAAAAAAGATCAATTATCAAGTACGAAAGATCATCACATGAACTACAAATATCCCAACGTGGAGTATAAAAGATTAGCACATGAAGTACAAATATTACCAACATGAAGTGCAAAAGAATAGCACATTAAGTATAAATATCACCAACTTGGAATACAAAAAACAGCATATTAAGTACAAATATTACCAATATGAAGTATAAGATATGATCATATTAAGCACAAATATCAATCAATCAAGAATAAGACATCATTACATTTATTACAAACAGACAATTTACAACTAAAATGCAAAATGCAAAAACTTAAAATATTAAGTAGTTGACAACACTTTCTCTTCTTGTTCTATGTCTTTTTTTGGCTGAGGATGAGGACGAGGAGGACCATAGGTCTTTGTCACTTCTCTTGCTCTTTTGGCTTGTTTGGTGCTTGGGGAGCTAATAAAATCTGGAGATTTCTATTTTGGCTTCTTGTCTTCTCAATTGCGCACATCTGTCACAATTGAGGACATGACATTTGCCACTTCAATTTCAGATTCTTCGAACTCAGCCACTTAAATTGGTACATAAACTTCTGTCTTCAAAGGTTTGGGGGAATCTGAAGGATCATGATGGTGTTTTGTTCGACTTTCTTCATCTACCATATTTTCAGATTCATCCCCTTCTTTCTATGCACCATCTACCAAATCAAGTACCCCCTTATTACAAACTCACCAGCTACTTCTTCAAGCTCCTCCCCATCAGTCTTGTGCTCAACTAGATGCTCCTTCTTACCCTGCTTCTTCATTGCCATCATATCGAATGAAGCATTTTTTTTTCCAATGATTTAATTTCTTCAACTTTAGCTGCAATAATTGCTTCATGTACTAAATGATCACAACATGGATTTGACTGATGGCAGTATTGGCAGCCTCTGGTTTCTTGATTAAAACTGCCAATTCTAACTCCTCTATAGCAGGGTTGAGGGCTACAACCTATTACAACCAATAATTTGATGTTGGAAACAGAAAATAATTGAAAATAAAAAGTATGTACAACCTACAAAAATTATTCAAATCTTCCTCACTATCCTTATATATATACTTTTTAAACTTTTTAGCTATTTCAAATCTAGTAATATTCTGTAGCTTTCTAGAAAAAAGGCTGTCAAAGGTTGAAGACTTCATCTTCAATGTTATATCTATAGATTGCCCTACATATGACAACCCTAAAATTATAGAAAATTCAACTGCAGAAAAAGGAACTTCAACCCCCTCCGAAAAATGAAATGACAGCCTTTTTGGGTCAAACCTCTTCAGTATAGCTTCAAGTCGAATGAAACTTGAACTTAACTTGGACATATCTATGTATATATAAAAAGGGGTCTTCTTCAATGCATCAAAATGCTTTGAACCTATCTTGGACTCTACAATATTCAATTTACTCTGAAAAAATTGAAGGAAGCAACGAGAGCAGACCTCACAATGTCTTGGCTGGGCTGCAATCAGATAAAGAAAAATTAATATATAAACAGATAATAAACTAATCCTTTTAGATAATGTGTAGTGACAACTTGAATATTTTGTATTACAAATGCTTCTAAAATGTACTTCAGAAATATATGATATACTATACTACACTTTCAGTTAGAGTATATTTTAGGATTGAATGTTTTATACTACAAAAGTTTTTAAAATGTACTTCAGAAACACATAATATATTATACTACTATTTCAGTTAGTGTATACTTTAGGTTTAAATGTTTTATACTGCAATTGCTTCTAAAATATACTGCAAATATATAAATTATATATCACACTTTCATTTAATGTATACTGCAGGCTTGAATATTTTTGTACTAAATATGCTTCTACAATGTACTGTAGTTACACGAATTATATACTACACTTTTGCTTAATGTATACTCCAAGTTTGAATATTTATACTATATTTACTTCTAAAATATACTGTAGGTTATATACTAGACTTTTTCGTAATGTGTACTGCAAACTTGAATATTTTATACTATATTTGCTTCTAAAATGTACTGCAGGTTATATCCTAGACTTTTTCCTAATGTGTATTGCAAGATTGAATATTTTATACTACATTTGTTTCTAAACTGTACTGCAGTTACATAGATCAAATACTATATTTTTGCCTAATGTGTACTACAAGCTTGGATGTTCTCTTCTACAGATAATACACTACTGCTTTCAAATAATTTTATTCTATAATTTTACCATAATATAATTTTAGGTAGAAAGAAGTATAAACCCCAAAAAAGTGAAGTCCAACTTTCATACCCTTCAAGTACAAATCAGAAACTTTCCATCTCACAACAAAAATCATATGCCTATCAAATCGGTTCAAGTATTTAATGACTAAAAAATGAATAAAAATCCTAAATACTAAAAAATCACTAACATTTGAAGTTGCAAGTTTAGAAAATATACCTGTGTTTCTTTTGCTTACTTTTTTTTGCACTCGGCTTCTTTTCGCAGATGTTTTTCCTTACATAGTCGCAAAAAAATGGCAGAAATTTTGGTGTCTTTCTTTTTGTTTGTTTTCTTTTCACTTCTTCTTCTCTTGTTCTCGCATCAATGGCTAAGGAAGAATGATTTCGCGCCTTGAGAAGTCATTTTCAGGCAAAAACAGAAGAAGAGGAAAGCATTATTCTTGATTATAGAAACGCATTTCTCAAATATTTTTGTTGTTTTTTTCAAATACAATGGTATACAGATTTTCTTAAAAGATATGAGAAGTGATTCCTAATTTTTGTAAAAAAATCAAGAATTTAGTGTGTAAAAATTTAAATGAAAATTAAACACTGAAATGAAAATAGAATTATAAATTTTTTTCTAATTAACCTTTCTATTTTCCTCGTCCCTCTTGTATCAGCACCCTCTCACTCCCCACCACTACCTACGCTGCATGGAATCTGCAGGCTCCAGCCGTAGGCGGTAGCGGGTCAGGGAACGTACGAGTTGCGACGGCCGTATCAAATCCGTAAAAAGTAATATAAGGGTGGGTCCGCTGGCGGGCTAACGGCAGTGTTGTCACGGCAGATGTAAATATAATTCGTAGGTGGTCATCTTCGAAGAATTTCACATCTCCAAGCAAAAAACCGAAAAAAAAAATGGATAATTAATTCCCAATTAATTTCTTCTCCTAACAAAATTAAATTATATTCCTACTTTTGAACGGCCACCCCACATCGTACCCATCTCTTCACCATCCCATCTGTTTATATCTTTAATAGATTCACATTTTACCATGACGTGACAACGATTACAGCTATTAAGTCAATCAACTCTCTTAAAAGAATTGTTGAGTGGCCATGTGTAAAAACAAAAATTATTAATTTACTACAATTATAATATATATATATATTAGAAAAATAATATCTAATTTATAAATTACTTTGAATTGAAAAGGAAATTTTAAAATATCAGTAAAATATAAGAAGGAGTTGATTAGTATATGGAAATGTTTGGATATGTTATAGGGGTATTTAGGTTGTATGTTTTAGAGAAATAAATTTTTGGAGTAGAATTTGAGAATGTGAAAATAAAATTGAGAAATGTGATGAATTTTTATTTATGTTATGGAGAATGAAGTAGGAAATATTTTGAGAAGTTTGGATATGTTTGTTTATGTCTAGAAGAAGAAATTTTTTAGTGTAGCATTTAAATTAATTTTTTTTGTTGGGTGTTTGGGGATGAAAATTGAATTGAATAATTTTTTATAGTAATAAAAATATATATGATACATAGATATATATATATATATATATATAATGATTGGGGTTTTCGGTCACCTGTCTTTAGTAATAGGGGTATTTTCGGGGCTTTCGCTAAATGTATTTTGGCTCCAAATTTGGCTTGCTTATGTTTTTACTTTCATTCACTATTCTTATTAATATTTAACTAAATTTTATTTGGGTACTGGTTTTGTTTGACATGAAAGTATCATTTGATAAGTAGAATAGAAATTTCAAAGCAAGATGATTTATAACTAACATTTTAATACAATAGTACTAAATATTTTAATATAATAATATAAAATATTATTATTAAATTTTATGGAAGCCTCATTATTTTAGAACGATAGAGAAAAACTATTATTTATATTATTTTTAAATTAGTAAGTATTCTATTTTTAAAAACGATAATTATAGGTACAATTGAAAATGGGATTGGCCAAGCATGTTTTATCTATGTCAAGCCTTATCTTAGAAGGTGGCATTTTAAAAATAAATTCAATCACCCTAAAAGTTATTTGTGAGGCGTCCTAAAGAAATATGAGTAATAATTTGACGAATATGATATTCAATTTGAACCAAAAAATATATACTCGCATGATGGTTAAAAAATGAAAGAGAGAAATCATAAGTTTCAAACAAAATAAAAGATACTTTTATTAAAAAAAAAAAAGAAGAGGTAGTAACTAATTTTTCACGATTTAGTTAGATTTTTATATTTTTAAATTATATAAATAATAAATTTTTGTTACCAAATCTTTTAACATCTACAAATTTATTGTAGTTAAACATATTAAGAGCTTGCTTTATTATATTGTAAGTTTTGAAAATTAATCGCAAAAATTTTCAAATATTTTTCAATGATATGTCTCGTTCTTAAAGATAATTTATATAGAAACATGTTTTATAAAATAAATTAACATTTTCGTGAGTTCAGAGAGAAAAGAGCGGAGCGGGCCGGGCCGGGCCGGGGGTGGTGGCGGCAGTAAAAATGTAAATTTGGGACACGGACTCCAAAACTTCGTCCTGGCACTAATTTCTCGCGCGTTTGTGTTTGGGCAACTATATAATTAACTCACAAAATTTCAGTTTTTGCACCGGACCAATTTGAGGGATTTCACTGTTAATTATTGCAGGGGAAACAGGGGTGGGCTCCAACGTCGTTTTCATGGATATAAATTTAATTTATTATAGATAGCTGCGTGTTAAATAAATAAATCATAAAGTATTCATTTATTTTTAGAATACAGATTAACCGTGGTATAATTTTAACAATAGTTGCAGAGGATAACGTATAGTATTAATTATCAATTAATATAAATTTATATATATCAAATAATTCTTTTGTAACAGTTTAAAAATATGGGATGTATATATACCAATCTATACATTCTATGATGTTTTTCATTGCGTTTGACCACATTATTTGTGTTATATAATTTTATATCAAGTGATGAATGTATTTCAAATGTAATTAAAAATAAAATATAATTAGTAATTCAAAATTTGGTGTAATATCCTATAACTACCACTTGAAGTATATAAGAGACCTTTTAGTTTTTCATATAGTGTAGATTAAGCCATTTGGTGTTCACAATGAAATTGATATCTTGAGCTAATTTTTTCATAAAATAAAATAAATATTTTGTTCCTTTATTAGCGATTATTTTCTTTATTTGAGAGCACGATGATATTCTTTTAGAAAAGATAATTATTTTAAGTACTTCTTAAATTATAAAATTAGACTAACTATTCTAATGAGTTAAATCAAGTTTTGACTTTTCATATGGCAAAAATATGCCTATGGACGAATTGGTAAAGTTACAATTTAAATGCAACACATGAATAATTGCAACAATACTAACGAATTCAAATGATCTTAGAATCCTAATGGTTTTTTCTTTTTAATTATATGCACACATGCAAAAAATTCGTTAAATTCGAAATTTCAACTTTATATTTATTTTCAAAATAAATATCAGTAAATTAATGGTTACCCGGCTTAAAATCCTAATGAGTTTAAAACCTATATCTATAAATAGAGTTACAGTGATTAAAAAAGATCATTTTTGAACACTAAAAAACATTATTTGAAAGCAAACATGATTAAAAATTAAAAACCCACAACTTCAAGCAGTCAAGAGCAAACTCCAAAGAAAATCCTTGAAAACTGTTTCGGACAAAAACACATTTCATACAAATTTGATCTCAGTTTAGATGGGAAGTGAGTTAGTTGGATCTCGAGTCCTCAATTTATGTTCTCAAGTTTCACCAAATCCGCTAGATTTATGCTTAGATCTAAAGACGATTATTAATTAATGATTGAAGGGGAATAGTTTATTGGTGGAAACCTTGCCTTAAGGTAATCTATAGTATTTTAGATTCTATATTTTATTTTACTAATACACATTAAGTATGTCTGATTTATGATTAAAGCAATATTTAACATACTTAAGCTGTGTTTGGTGATATTTTGACAAAAATAATTTTATTTTGAGTAGACAACCAAATATGCATATATATTTTTCCTTTAAAATGTCAAAATAAATTTTATCAAAATATCCTCTTATATCTTTCATTATCCCCAAATTCACTATCTTTCCATATATAATATATATGCATGTTATTATTCTTACAATAAAAAGTATTATTCAATTACATTTTTACTTAAAAAATTTAATTAAATAATATTGATTTGATCGCTACAGTTAAAAAATATTCACTTCTAAAACATAAACAAAAACATATTGAACTCCCCAAACATTTTCTATTGATTTTCCCAAACAATAAACAAAAATTCATCATATTTTTCAATATTTCTTGCACATTTTTCAATTCTACTTCTAAAATTTATTTTCCCCAAACATATATTATAATCATCCCCAAAACATAACCAAATATTTTCTTACACTATATTTTGTTTAAGGAATATGATAAAGAAAAGAAAATATTGAGGAAAAGGAAAACAAAAATAAAGAAATATAAAATCTCAATCTTATTTGGTTGTAAATGATAATAATGAGAAAAATAATGGAAAATGGATGTGGTGGAAAAAGATGGAAAGTTGAAATGGACTTTTAACTCATTTTTCTCACCATCTTGTAACTAAAACTCATTTTCTTCAAATTTATTATATTTTTTCTAAGTTTTTCTTTCTTTAACATTGTCCTTACTAACTAAAAAATGAAATATATTTTTTTCGTATTTTTTTCTTTTTTCCATTAAAATTCTTGAGCCAAATATAGTGTTCATATTTATTTATAATATAGAATAACAAATTTGAAAATTGAATTCTATAAGGACAAGAAGGGTACAAATGCAATGAATATGCAATAAATCTAAAGAAAATAACTGGACAGAATCAGAAGCTGCGCTTTGACCAGAGGACCCCTCCCCCATGTAATTCAATTTTGGCTCAGCCATGACTAATGACACTTGATACTTCTCCAAGTTCTAACAAGATCTCCCATTTTGGGTACCACTATCTCCGGCGCGTCAAATGCACGCGGCGAAGAGACATGTGATCAAACTACTTCCCTGTCGGGAGCGAGCCCGTCAGAATGCAAACCCATAGTTTGATCCGCTATCTTCCCACTCGTGAAGGATAGCTTTCAAGATTTTCCTGGTAAATCTTTTTTTCTCTAGGGGTATTCTTTTTGCTGCCATTTCTGCTTCTTAATATCTCCTTTTTGTTTCTTTTTATTCTTCTTTTGTCTTTGTTCAAGTTTCTCACACGCAGAAAAAACACGCAGTGAAGGTGTGGTAGAGCTGAAAATATGCATAGCTTCAAGGCAGCTGTTCCTCAGCATATTTCTCTTACCAACTCTGATGTTTATTGCCATTCCCAGTCTCCCTTTTACCTCAGGTGCTCAGAATTTACCTGCATTTTTTCCTTTTTCTTTTTTTGGGTTTCTTTTACTGCATGTAGTTGCATGGCGTATGTTTATTCGCTGGTTGTCTCGTAAAAGATTGTTTCTTTTTCTTGTGTGGTGTAAATGTGTGTATATGTGTATGTAGAGGTGACGACAGCGGTAGAAATGGGGCACGTCTTTCGGATCTTGGAGAGCTTGAACGTTCTGCTGGAAATGGATTTCATCATGTAGATGCTGTTAATTTAAGCAGAAGTAAAGTTTTAACTTTCATCTTCGCACCACGTAATTTTTAACAACTTGCAACTAAAATAATCGAACTTCTGGTAGGCTCGATATACAATGGCATCAGGACAAGCAATGTCTCTGTTGTTTCTACCAACATACAGTTTGGTGGGCTCACCAATGTAAGCTTGTTCTAATCTTCAAACTAAATCGAATTATAGGTAGATGCTAAATGTGTGTCTGTGGTTGATTTTGCTCAGACTGTGTTTCTTTTACAGAGTCTCGAAATGGGATCATCAGGTGGAGGAGGTGTAGACACAGGGCGGCTGTTGCTGCAGAAGGGTGGAATTGTGGGATTTGGAGGAAGCGATGGGTCTTTGGGAAATGGGCAATTTGACAACTGGGGAGATCCTGGAGTGGTAGCAGATCATAGCCAGCAGACAGACACTTCCACAGACACTGATGACAAAAATCAGGTCTTTTTTCCTACTTCTTTTGCTGTCTAAATCTTAATATCTTTTCTTGTAATCTGTCTCAGGAGTTGCTATTTATGGCGATTCTTTACATTTGAGTGATTGATGAAATATTTTAGCACATATTAATGTTGTTTGAGACAGTTTATATAGTATTACTTTATTATTTTATTGCATGTAATTGAAAGTGCTTTTCAATTTCCTGCTGCCTGAGTTAATTACGATTTGGTTGCGCGTTTTTAGTTCCCTGGAGCTCATCATGAAAAATTGATAGTTGTGGATTCTATGGATCAGCCCAAGGGGAGAGTTGGAGACCAAAAGGTTGTTTTATAATTCTTTTGTCTTGCTCTGTTCATGAAAGCAGTTCTTAAGAAGTGATTTTTGTTTCCTTTGTTTCAGGCATTACGCAGGCTGGCTCAGAATCGTGAAGCTGCAAGGAAGAGTCGAATGAGAAAAAAGGTAATTACTGGAAATCTCTATGCATTTGTTATTTTATCTTTGTGATCAAGTGATTAAAATTGGAAATTGGAGGAAGTGCCCTTTTTTTTTTGTTGCACTTGGTCCGTCAAATATGTTAGGTGCCAGGGCCCTGGACCAGGATTTTCCTGTTTCTGCCAATCATTATGTAGTGATTTATATGGGGACAATTCTTAGATTACATATATGTTTTGGCTTTGGATAGGCATATGTTCAACAGCTAGAGAACAGTCGGCAAAGGCTTACACAAGTAGAGCAGGACCTCAAACGAGCACGGCGGCAGGTGATTTCTCTATATAAAGTGGATCATCATATTTACAAGCTAGAAAAAGGGTTCTTTAGTCATATACGCATGTTTAATCAATCGGAGTGAATCTTTACTTTAGGAATTTCATGTACATATAGGCCGGCCAGGAATAGAGGCAACATCTAGAAGTTTCTGTGTGAAATGCTTATGTTTTTGTCAATGTTAGAAGGATAATTAAGGTCACATTTTCAAATACACATTTCCGAAAGCTATGCCATGACAGAACTATCTAGCAAAAGTAGGAGCTTTTAAGAAAAACAATAAGCTTCGATGTTTAGCTCTAATGGTTCTTAATTAAATTTCATCTTATTATTTCTCTGAAATTGATTTGAGTTTAATCAAGACTTTACCGTCCATGGTGACTAAAATGCAGGGTATCTTTGTTGCATCTGGATTTTGCGGAGATCAAAGTTCGATCGGTGGAAGTGGTGAGTAAAGTTAGCAAGAGACCATGAAAAACAAATGTCGTCCTAGAATAGGATTCTTGTAGTAAGAAAATCAAAATTTCTCAATTGTGAGGTAAAATGTCAGTCCTACGTTTGACGTGGTGCATATCGATGTATTAGTACTTCTTTTTCATTTGGTAACTTTGTGATGAGACTTTCTGTAGGGTCCATGGCGTTTGACATAGATTATGCACGCTGGCTGGATGAACATCAACGGCTAATTAATGATCTGAGATCAGCCGTGAATTCTCATGCGGGCGACACTGAACTGCAGCTGCTTGTTGATGGGGTGATGTCCCATTATGGGGAAGTATTCCGACTTAAAAGCTCGGCTGCAAAGTCGGATGTATTTCATATTCTCTCCGGCATGTGGAAAACTCCTGCTGAAAGGTGTTTCATGTGGTTGGGGGGATTCCGCTCCTCTGAGGTTCTCAAGGTGATTCAATATTTCGTATGCCATCCAGATTTCATATACCATCCAACATGCAGGAAAGGAGCCATATTTGTTTAATTTAACAAATTCTACCTTTTGGGATCTCAGATACTTGGAAACCAAATTGAACCTTTAACCAAACAACAGTTGGTGGGCATTTGTAATTTACAGCAATCGTCTCAACAAGCTGAGGATGCTTTATCCCAAGGAATGGAAGCTTTACAACAATCACTTGTGGAGACACTTTCCACCAACTCTTTTGGTCCCCGTAATTCGGGAAATGTTGCCGACTACATGGGGCAAATGTCAATTGCAATGAGCAAACTTGCAACGCTCGAAAATTTCCTTCATCAGGTACAGGCCGATACTTAGTCTTTCCTTCCAAGAATGTGCCAGACGACTATAAAAAGTTAAAAGGGCCGTGTTTGCTCTTTGGCAGGCCGATCTTCTGAGACTGCAAACCTTACAACAACTGCAACGAATCTTGTCCACACGTCAAGCGGCCTGTGCTCTTCTTGCCATCAATGATTACAAATCAAGGCTTCGAGCTTTGAGTTCTTTATGGCTAGCCCGTCCCAGGCAATGATCATACAGGTCAGGATGCTTGATACTGGATCAAAAATAAGTTTGCCCTTTTCTTAGGGGAACTACTAGATAGTGCTATGAGAATATTTGGCTGTATTTAAGAATGTTTCTACAGGCAATCTACTGATTTCTTAGCAGTATGAGAAAATGTTACGAATCTGGAATGTGAAAATGTTCACCCTTCGACAGAGGTGACATTTCCATGTCTTTTCATTGCATCCTCGGATGGCATAGCAACAACCCTAAACCATCCCGAGTTATATTACAATCATTTACACTAGTAGAAACACATAGATACATATATATATTTTTGTACGTCTTCGTGAAATAAAAGAATCTAATAATCAGTTAGTCTTTTCTGCTCTTCTGTACACTCTTCCTCTTTCATTCTTCTTCCTTCCTACAGTCATGTCCAAAGAGCAAACTTGTCAATAACAGAAACATGTAAAATTAAGCAACAAGCCACAAATGATAAAGAAATAATCTCTCTTGGGGGTTCATACTTGATCTGTTTTTCCGCCTAGATTGGACAGTTTGTGGTATGAAAACTCCTGTCCCATTTCCAGTTCTCCACAAGTTCAATATCCACGCAGGAGCTGCAGAACAATCCTCCTTATTACCGGGCCAATCGTAATAGGACCTTGGTTGTTGGAAACTATACGGGCTGTTAAACGGGCCTTGTTTTCGGGCTTGCATAGTGTTTAGTATCTTGTTCTCATATATGTCTTCACCGCCATCATCGTCTTCAGCCGTCAACTGCAAGATTTGCCTTCTAAGCTCACTGTAGAAAACATCATCGTCTTCTTCAAATTCATCGAACGAGTATACCTTTGTTGTTGTGTGCATCTTATGTTGTGGAAAACTATGGAAGTCCATGGGAGGAGCTTGAATTGATGCTTGATGTTGCCGGTTCTGCAAATGTTTTGGGATTATATAGTTAAGGAAATTGCTTCGGTTGTGGTCAACGTTCAAGGGGCAGTTATAAGATGGTGGTCTTCAAATGGTAGCAAATGCTGAGGATATATGCCTGTTTTTGTTAGTGCATACTTTCATATTTATTTCTTCATTAAAATTGACTTAATAACTTTGAATATTACCATGTACCAGTTTTCTTTGCATTGAATTTTCCTCAATAGTAAGTCTTATTTGGGTATAAAACAAGTTTAACTTAAATATGATTTAATTAGTTTTGGTTGAAATGCACTTAGGTCGGTGGGAATACTTTTTGGTGGCTAAAACTTAGGGTTGGTTTGGTTTGGTTGTGTTATTTTGGATATTTTGGGAGAAAGTATTTCGAGTAATGATTTGGGAATGTAATGTTTGTTTGGAATCGTTGAAGGATATTTTATAAAGAAATAATTTATTTGGAAGTATCATGGAAGGAGACAATTTTATGGTTGATGTCATGTTAGTAAGATTTTTATTAAGTATGTGGCGTGAAATTAAATTTTTATGATAATTGTTTATGTATATGTATAATTATAATGATTAATGTATATATATATATATATAATGATTAATAGGAGATGGATATGGTTTATTTTGGGAGGTATTTAGACATATTGTTACACATTCTACAATGCATATATTATTAAAGAATGTGAGTATTTGCTTGCAAGTATTTTTTTTAGTTTTAAAATGTTCTTGAAAAACACAGGCAAACAAGCCCTTGTTTTCTCCTATCTTTATAAAGAAAGTTAAAAAAAAAAGTACTATAAATGGCCAGGTTAAATATGTTTTCCCCTACGGTAATGTTTGGTGTTGGAGTCATATTCAATAGACCAATCAGCTCTGTCAACTAATATATTTTAGGCACTCTTAAGCTTCTTCTGGATCCACTATATAATAATTTACTCAATAAACATTGGTTATAGGCATCAAATTTAGTTGACCAATCAACTGGATCATTGAATTATTAAGGTAATGTTTGGATATAAATTATATATTTTGAGAAAATAAGTTTTGGGAGTGGATTTGGGGAATGTGAAATTTGTGTTAGGAAATATGATATCCGTTTGTTTATATTTTGATAATAGTTAGAAGATTATTTTGAAAAATTTTAGTATGTTTGTTTATATTTTGAAAGGAGACAAATTTTACCGTAGCAGTTAAATTAATATCTTTTCATTGAATTTTGAGGGTGCAAATAGATTTTAATTTTTTTTATTATTATAATAATAGTAATAAAATATTGTGATATGTAAATGTATGAACATTTAAACGTGTGGGGTTTTTGGGTTTTTGCCACTTTAATTGCAGGGGTAATTTGGATATTTTGAGTAGCTATTTTGAAAGAAAATCATGGTGCATATTCTGTTATTGTTGTGGCAAAATGTAACCAAACGTATAATGTAAGCTTTACGGTGACATTTGGATGATATTTGTGTTAATTAAACAATGATTTGACAGCTATTTTGAGCCTGATTAGGAACAGTCCTCTCGTTTGAAACCATCGTAGATTCTTGAAGCCTAATTCGGCTGAGTGGAAGGCTGTTCTCCTAATTGGGTTGAACTTTTAGTCAAAATTTGCGCCTCTTCCCACTATTTCTTGGTTAGTAGGAGCCCATTTACAAGTCAGCCCCGAAGTTTCCACTACTGCTGCTGACACAAAAAGTGGTCTGTAATTAGGTCATAATGTTCATTAGAATGCTCGGTGGCATCCAAGTTGATGTTCTTGACCAAACCTGAAAAGGGGCCAAAGAAATAAGTTGACTCACATTTAGAATGAACTATGAAGTAAAAGAAGCTGTGATCCTTGATAAACAGGTGCAGTTAGTGCGATTTTGGCCAAATATCATCGAAGGCATCAAATGTGCATGAGAAAGCACTTTTTTGACCAAAAATAAAATCATCAAAGATGAATTCGAAAACCATGATTTTTGGGCAAAAAAATAAACAGAAAGGCTTATGAAAAGGTGTTGAGTGGCTAATTAACTTAGTGGCATTACCTTTACACTTATACATATAAATATGAAATAAATAAATAAAGCGGTGTTGAGTGGCTAATTAATTTAGTAGTATTACCTTTACACTTGTACCTATAAAGTAAAGGATTCGAATTCTTGATGTACTTACATGTGTAAATATGAAATAAATAAATAAAGACTGATGCCATCCGAAGGTGGATTTCTGGTCCATCTAGACTCAAGGCTAATAATGAAGTAACAATTAATAGATCTAACATTCTTCATTTATGTCATGCCCCAAAATCAAGCGATACGGCTTAGTCTCGAGACGTGAAACTTAATCTCAAATAAATAGTCTCATCCAACCAAAATCATGTTGTTAAATAATGGAAGATCCAAACGTTCGTAACAATCTAAATAACTATTGCAATAGAAAAGCTTAAATGCCCAATATTCTGCCTTCAACTAGAAATCTTTAAAGAAGTACAAATTTGCTAACACGGCAATAAAACTAAAGCCACTGCAAAGTACTCATCACAAAAGTAAAACCTTCAATTCTAGTTATCGTCAAAAACTAATTCAACATCCTCGCTAGGGCTAGGATCGAGTTCTGCCAGAAGGAAGTTAAGAAGAAAATGAGCGTGAGTAAAAGACTCAGTGATTGTTAAGTGTGTACAATGTGAATTTATGAATTAAAATCATTTGTATAGTGAAAATATTCAATAATTTGTACAGTAAAAATATTTGAGAAAAACATAAGCGGAATTCATAAAACAGTCTAGCAGTAACAATCAAGAAGTTTATAAACAGTCAAGCAGTAACAAGTCAAGAGTTTAATAAACGGTTTCCTTGTACTAATAACTTAAATACGATGATTAGATAGTGTTTGTTATAGTCAGTCAATCTTATGACTCTCATCGTAATAGTTTCTTATCGATCTGGGCAAGGTGCAACCTTATCAAAACAATGCTCGAACTTTCTTGGGAATTCCTACTACCCAACTCAATCACAAACGGCTTGTATTGTGCATTAGGAGGATTAGGCCATGAGGGTTTGGGGTTCAACCAGCAAGCTCGCTGCTGCTCGGTGAAGTCCCTCGCACACCCAAACTAAGTTAAATCCAACTAACAGTAACAGTAATAGTAACAACAATTGTAATAGTAATTAGTTGATTATCGAATTTTAATTTGCAAGTCTAGAAGCATAAAAAAAATAATAAATGCATAGGTTTTCTTTCATCCAGACATGAAACAAGGAAAAGAATATTTCTTTTTGTGCGCAGTGGAATATGTATATAGTGCAATGTGAGTTGAAAACAAGTCACGAACAATTATGTTATCCTTCTGGGTTTTGAAACATAAAAACATATATTAGTAGGTTTAGGCACTCACAATGCTTTGCATTTATCTGATCAATGATCTCCTAGGGCTAACTTGAATAACCTGCTAAGTAATGATAATAATTAAATCAGTTTCATCTAATGAACAGTTTAACAAAGGTTTAAACTTTCCCGCTCAATCTAAAATACCCAATTCCTATACAACACTTTTCATGATGAATGCCTAGAACGACCTAAATACTTGAATAATTCTTCCTAAATTTAAGGTAACAAATTCTAATGGGAACCATATTTGTTATCCTCACTACGAGTATTCATGTAGCATTGAAGATTAGAGAAATATAATTAACTGAGCCACTAGTTTCTGAAATCAGAATGCTTCTAGGACTAGGCCACAATTTCATAGTAGTGAATTTTCATGACTTTCAATAACTAAAATAAATAATATATGGTTCTAATATTTTATTTATTCTTTTTCTAAAACAATTTCAAGTTATTATAAAAACTGAAAAATCAAAACACTTCCATTATCATGGTAATAAATCTCTCATGTTAAAAAAAAGTCCAAACCTAACACATGCTCAAGCAGTTAATGAATTTTATAGAAATAACCACAAGGCCAGAGTTTATAAAAATTTCCAGTAATGTTACTAACACATCAAAGTTTCTTAGGAAAATTTATCACTTTAAAATACTATCATTTAGATGGATAAAAAAAATTCTAAACTGAACCTACACAGACTCGCCACTTAGTTTGGCAAAGTATATTTTTGGATTTTTATGAAATTCAATAATGATAGTTAAGACCTAAAATTTTCTCACAATGTTTAAGACACATTAAAGTTCACTTAAAAATTTTTTGAAGTAAAACTAACAAAATTTGACCCACGAACTAATGTAAAACTTTTAATCTTAGAATTTTGAAAATCAATATCTAGCAGCAGCAACAATTCTTGTAATTCTAAAACCAATAGCCCCTTTTGAATTAATGCTTTTTCATCTTAAGTTGGCATTGAAACTACCAAGCACATAATTCCAGCAAAGATTCAATTTTTATCCTAAATGACTTCAAACTAAAAATCTTTTCATTTTGTCCGCAGACGAGGTCCACAGAAGACGTGCACAGCTTCTAATAACAAGATTCCCCTCTTCTTAAACTAACATTGTTAGATCAATAAACTACAAGCAAATATGAAAGATCTTCACAAGGATATCAAAGCTCTACACCCAATTTACTAAAGAAGTGAATAATTCCACATGCAGAAAAGACAAATATTGCCTATTCTACAAACACAACTGCCACTACCAATTATCATAGGGAAATCAACTTTAAGACACAAATTCATGGTATTGTTCAGATAAATTCTTTCAATTAATAAGACAAAATCAAGCAAATCAAATTTATCATTAATAAGTGTATTGACCAATTCCTCCTGCTTTGCCCGCGTAATCGCCGGCTCTTCTTTTTTGGGGGTTCCCCTTCCTTCTCCCCCTTCTTCTTCTTCTTCTTCTTCTTCTTCTTCTTCTTCTTCTTCTTTAACTTATGAGATTTAAGGCTTTAAAGTGTATGACTTATATTCTTGTATATAATTAAAGTACGTAGTTTAATTCAATCAAGTCTCTCATTATTATCTTCTAAAGTTAAGATAATCATATTAAAATTTTAGTCCCTCTTATTGATTTTTAAAGTCTAGTGATTCAATCCCAAGTAACAATATAATATCAGTATATAAAGTCATAACTTCTTCTTCTTCTTCTTCTTCTTCTTCTTCTTCTTCTTCTTCTAACTGATATAACAAGCAAGACTAAGACAAATAAAATAACATAGGATAAAATAATTTATTAATTTAAAAGAAATTTTATGACATTACATTTTTTTAATATTAAATAATAAATAAAATAAAATAAAATAAAGTAATCAATTAAATACATAATAAAATTGTGAGGCATTACAATTTAAGTTATTGAGATAAAAGATGGCCGAAATTAGACTCTGCGAGGATACTCGGCTTGTTCAACATGATCAAAATTAACCTAAGAGGAGACAATGAGCCCTTATATCACCTCTCGGAAAATCCTCAAATGCAGCTATTCGGTCAAAAGACATGCTAATTCTTAAAAACACACATGTTGAGATATGGCTACAAGCATTTTAGATATTCTATAATTTATATTCTATTTCACTTCATGTATATATGTTAAATGCATATGATATTTCATAATTAATTAATTTATAAGACTATTTATCCTGATTTATAGGATCCTTTCTGAAGGATCAAGGCTAGATTAAAAAGATGTGGTACATCCAAGATAGATATAATAATCACCTTTCAAGAAATTTCATGTGTATTTTCTAAACAAACAAATTTAAATTCTAAGTTAAACATGAGAGGTTTTTTGCAGGGGAAAATCTCAGGGCCCCAACGTTTCTTTATTACAATTCTAAAAATTGAGAGTTTTATTAATAAGAAAAATCAAGTCCCGCATCAAAGACAAATCCCGAATAAAAGCAAGGGAACAATACCCCATGCGCTGAAATGTTCAGCAAAGTATCTTTTTGAAGTAACTCAAGTATGAGCAGATGCAATGCCAAACAAAGAAAACAAAATAAAAGCAAAGTTCAGCATATATGCATAGTCAATCCCAACACACCACAAAAAAATGAAGTACAAAATTTCTTGTGCTCTGGGAGGTGCAACAATACTTGTTGAGAGAAGCCACATGATTGGTGTTTCTTGAATATTGTCGAAATGACCTCCTGTACAAATCAAAGTCAATAGGATTTGTGTGACTTCACATTGATAAACTAAAAGTCTTACTTTACCTGTCAGAGTAGTAATTCTTGAGCTTAATCAAGTAAAGATCATTGATCTGGTGGATATATAGAGAGCTTAAATCCAGTGCCTCTTGTGCTTTGCTCGCCTTGCATCTCTAATTTTTTATTCTGAATTTTCCTAGCAGAAGTAGCTGCTGATATAGTGGTACAGTAGAGGTCCACTAGTTGGAGGCTTAGAACATCTGCAAAACTTTCTGGGAGTGCTTCAAGGTTGCCACAGTGTCTAAGAAAAAGATGTCTGAGTCTGGGAAAGTGATGAACCGATGCGTGCCAGGAAACTAAATCAGTCCTTCCAATATGTAAAACTCTTAGGGCCCGGAAACCCCCATCGTCTGGTTTCCACCATTCTCCCTTGAATGCATTGTCTTTCAACTTAAGGATCTCAAGATTTTCCAACATTCCCAGAATAGACATCTCTTTCCAATCAAGTAAGGTGTCCGATAAAGTAAGTTTCTTCAGCTTTGATGGGAATTTATACCTCTGAGGAAGGCCACTCAATTTTCCTTCTGAAGGTGGACGAGGGAATACATTGTTTACTAGCTTTAGATTTTCAAGATGACTCAGTTTCCCCAAACTGTCAAACAACATATTCCCACTCTTGTTCTCCATGAGTTTACCCAATTGGCCACGGATGCCCAAGCTTTTCAGGTTTGGAGCCCTGGCAAAAACATCTTCTGTGCAGCTTTCAGGTGATATTGTCGAAAGTGTTTGTAGGTTCCCAATCATCAAGACATCATCTTTACTTTTTCTTGACTTGGAAAGAGGACCTGGCAAAGCTGTGGATGCATTTGTTTTTACATGTCTCAACTGAATCATCTTCCATATATCTGCTTTGATCTCAAGTGTGCGTGAAGATGTTTCGACAACAAGAGTTTGAAGATTCCAGAGGCAGGAGATGGCTGCTGGAAGAATCTTGAAGTTACTAGAAAGAACAATATATCTCAAGTGAACCAGCTGAGTAAAATCAGCCGGAAAGCGAGCAAAAATGATGGACCGAGCATCTAATACTCTAAGCAGCTTAAATGCTCCAGGGATGGATGAAATTTGCTCTGCTGGTAAGATATTTTCTTCGTTGGAGAAACATAAGAAAGAGCGAACTCGCGGGCCAACTGGCTTTGAGGAGATATAGTTCAAGACACGGGAATGAATGCAAAGACGACGATACCTTTCTAAGGTGGGGTTGGAAGATACATATGTACCTTGATTGAAATGCTTTATTTCGTGGAAAAAATTTTCTTCTGCTGCCTCTTTTTTGCAGAACTCATGTAGCATGTCATGAACTCGGCATGTCTTAATCTTTCCATTTGATCTGAACCGTCCTAACATCACTAGATTTCTGTTGACAAGATCTTCCAAGTACTCTTCTGCTATATCCTCCAAGCTCATTCCCTCCTTTTGCTGTATGAATCCCTCAGCAATCCACAAGCGGACCAGTTTCCAAACCGGGATCTCAAAATCTTCAGGAAACATCCCAAAGTAGATAAAGCAAGCTTTTAAGTGATAAGGTAAGTGATTGTAACTTAGATCTATAAACTTATCCATACGTTTCTCTCGATCCATGGCTATATATGCATCAACACTTTTTGCTACTTGCTCCCACCAGTCCGTTCCTTTTTCCAGCAGAATCCCCCCAATTACCACTATTGCAAGAGGCAGTCCCCGACATTCAGTGGCTATATGCTTTCCATGTTTCACAAGCTCCTCAGGGCAGTTCTCCGCACCTAATGCCTTTCTTTGGAGTAATTTCCAACTCTCATCAGGATTTAGAAAACGCAAGAAATGAGGTTCCCTGTTAGGATTAGCATGCAAAGCAACTTTCTTGATACGGCTAGTTATCAGTATTCTACTCCGCTTGTTGTTCTTGGGGAAGGCAATTTTGAGATCATTCCAGGCCTCCTCTGTCCAAACATCATCCATAACAATTAAGTATTTCCCTTTCTCCAAGGTTTTACAAAGTTCTTTAGCCAAATTTTCATCATTCATCTTATACATAGCATCAGAGAGTTGGGTGAAATGACTCAGAATCTGAAGGAACACTTCCTTTCTGCTGTACTCTTGAGAAACAAAAACCCATGCACGGCTGTAGAAATCATATTCAATTCTAGAATCACGATAAATCATTCTGGCCAATGTTGTCTTACCAAGGCCAGGCATCCCAATAATTGAGATAACTTCTAGTTCATCAGATCCTCCGGTGAGAAGATTGATTACTTTGTCTGCCTCATCTTCAAAACCCACGACATTGTCTTCTTCAACAATAGGAGGCTGCGCAATAGTGAAGAATGACTTAGCCCAAGAAAAAAGGAATGAGATTTATATCATAATGCAAATATGGCATGACAAATTGGGATGATAATTTAATCTTCAGAACTGAAATAGTCACTGTATATTTCCATGTTTGTCTCTAACAATCTATATGTATGTCAAAGTTGTTGCTCAAGGAAACGCTAAGGGAGTCTACATGACTACTGAAGACAAGAGCTTAAGTTGAGCTTTCATCTTATTAGCAAACAGCGAGAGAAAAATATAATTACTCCCAGCATTCTCATGGCAATGGATAACAACGGGAGACTAAGCCCCTTTATATTGACCTTAAATATGTCTCAGCCAAGAGTATTTTCATTTGTATACCTAGAGAAAATTTTTCCCTATATATTTTGCTAGCATTCAGTTGGAATGAACATGTTTTCTACTAAGTATATAGTTAAACAAACATCTAAGAGTTGTGTAATAAGATTAGACTATGAAAACAAGTAAGCCCATCAAGATTTGGATGCTGCAGTTGACTTTTTATGACCAGCAAAACTTCTATGCATATTCTACAATACCATTTCAGGACATCGATGTGCGGATACGAGTATTCAGACAATATCAAGATTCACAAACAAACATGCTACTGCTACTAAAATTTTCAAGTCGAAGAATTAATACCATCACAACAATCTGAACCTAGTAAACCATCTTTGGGTTGAAAAGGTTCTAGATAGAGCACTGAAAAATCTGAACAGAGAAAGGAAGGCTCCAATGATTTACCTTTTTCTCTTTCGTGCTTTTGTCAGATCCATCCCCAACCTGGAGGGCTTCAAACCCAAACTTCTTGTTCTCATAAATGTCCTTCACTTTTTCCCGGATCTGCTGAATGTCATTAGCTACGGCGCGGAGCTTGGCTGGATAATCGAATATGTGGAAGGCTTTCTCAATATGCCTCCGGGCCTTGTGCACAGCTGCGTGGGCAACAAACGTGTCGATGGCATCTTCAGCCTCGTACACCACGTCCCTGATTTGCCTCACCAGTTCCTTCAAGGTCTCATGCTTGCTACGCTTTTCACTCGAATCTTTGAGAAAAGCTTTGAACAAGCTGAGATCATTGTACAGAAACTCAACCTGATCCTTGATGTCAAGAATCAGGTTTGCGTTGTAGAGAAGCAGTTGCTTAAGATTCTCCAGCAGAAATTCTATGGCAGCGTCCGCCATCGTCAATTCTCAGAAGCTTTTCCACTGGCCGGAGGAGGATCTCAGAATGGGAATATGGGGATTGAGATTTCGGAAAGTTGACCCGAGGGGGTCTTTTCGCTACTGGGCCGTCCAAGTCTTTCTTTATTTCTCCATCAACGACGACAGCCAGGTTAATTTTAAAGTCGGGTAAACAGTAATAATTAAATGTAGAATATCAGATATTACAGATGTCAGTTTTGGATTAGAGTTTAGGAAAAGCAAATTTATTCGTTTGTCGGCACCAGACTTTGTTTATTATTCATGCGGTACTGAGAAAGTCCGAAGATGTTTCATTTGGCGCCATTGCATCATATATTCCCATTCAATTTCTTCGAAAGGACAATTAGTGTTGCAAATAGTGTGCGAAACAAAGCTGAAATATTAAGTTTGAACGGAAGCAATTGATGAGTATCTTGGTCTAAGTTTTCATATATGCGAATAGGTTATTTGGTTGCGAGTTCGAGTGAAAGGAATAGATGGATAGTTTAATGTGGATTTTCATATTGAGAACAAACCATCTGGTCGTAAATCCGAGAGGAGGGGATAAATGGATTCTTTGATGTAAGTTTTCATATTTGTGGACAAATCATCTTCATAGATGGATAGTTTGGTGTAAGTTTTCATATATGTAGAAGAGATATATGAATAGTTTGGTGTTAGTTTGCATACAGATGGATTGTGCATTTGAGTTCGAGAGAGACAATTGAAAAACATGTAAAAATTCTCTTTATTAAAAGAAGAAAAAAAGTTCAAATAGAGTCTAGTTCATCAATTAAAAAACTTAAATTATGTAGTCCCTCTCAATTTTTACAACAATTTGCTCCACCGTGATGGACGGACATAAGAAAGTCTTGAGAACGCCCCCGCCCCCCACCAAAAAAAAAAAAAACCTCCACAACCCAACACAAAAGCAAAAAAAAGAAAGAAAAAAAGAAAACAAGATAGCTTCTACAAAAAATAGACTGGATTAATTAGTGAAGCTAATTACAAGTAGAGCGATCATCCCAGCAGTCAAAGAGCCCAGTAGGCCACTGGCCCTCAGGCCATGAAGGCGTAACAATATAATTAGTATCTCCGGCTTTATCAGGACGCATTTTTATCAATGATCAAGGATGGATTAGAGGAGTTAACTGCAAGAACTTATGGCTAATTAATCTGGTCCGTTAACTTTTGCAATCAAAGTTCCTACATGTAATTCAACATATAGGGATTGCCAAAGGTTTATTTATTTATTAGGATATTTTTGCTTAGGGGTATAAATAAGATAAAATAATTCTCTAATGATTTGAACTCAACTTGACGAAAATTTGAATTAAATTTCGATCTTTTTAAGTTTGAGTTGAGTTGAATTTGAGCTTATCATCAACCAAGTCGAATCGAGTCAAGCTGAGTTCAACATATTTGACTTGTAAAGCTCGTGAGGTTAAATGAACTTTTTTATTATATAATATGCATATATAGCTTAGATTTACATGATAAAGACCTATAAAATAAGTATGTAGTAATAGTAATACTACGAATACTACATTACCACCACTACCACCACTACTCCAAATAACATTTTGTTTTTCATTTTTAGAAAAATAATAAAATTATTTAAAAAGTTTATAATTATATTTTTTTTCAAGTATAAATGAGCTCGAGCTAATTTCAGTCTATACAACTCGAGCTTATTTGAGTCTATACGAACAGAGTTTATTCTATTTTTTTTTATAACAAACTTTATCAAGTCAGGCTCATTTGAGACTTCATCTATTCAACGAGCTAAACTTGTGCTATGTTGTTTAGGCTTGATCAAGCTTGAGCCCAAAGTTATGAGTTAATAGACAAGTGAACACTACAAGAAAAATTACATTTAGTGGCATTAAAAGTGGTACTTAAATAATATTATAGTGACAATTTTATATTTAGTAGCATTTGTTAAAAACGGTGTAGTTAAAGATATAAATATTATTAATTTAACTCTATTATGACATTAATAAAATGCAACAAAAAATGTATTAGATGACATGTTAAAATGTTATAAAAAATGCATTACATAACATGTCAAAGTGCCATTAAAAATACTTTTAAATAGCATGTTAATATGCCACTAAAAATGCATGTAATGACATGTTAAAATACCACCAAAATTCCTTTAAATGATAAGGTAATATGTCATAGAAAGTATAGTAAATGACATATTAAAATATTAAAAAAATTATTTTAAATTACAGGTTAAAGTGTCATAAAAAATGCATATAGTGATGTTAAAATATCACAAAAGATTCCTTTAGATGACATACTAACATACCACAAAATTAATTAAATAACATACTAAATTAAATAGTAAAAAAGATTTCATTAAGTGACATCTTAGTCTATCTCCAACAACACATATATAAGACTCCAATTGCTTTGTATAAGATTTGAACCTGTGATATTTCACTTGAAAATATATAAGTTTATTGTTAAGCTACCCACCGAATGTTTATTATAAGTATTCAAAAATATTATTATATTTTTATACTTTAAAAGCATTTTGTCTCAATTATTTAAATAATACTCAAAATTATTATATTAAATAATATATTTGAAAAAGTGTGAGACATTAAATTTAGAGAGATACAAAATAATAAAAAAAATGTGTAGTTGAGGAGAAAAATGGATAAAAACTTAAATTTTTTATACTTCTAAAAAATATGGTTAATTTAGTTGATACATTAAAATTATATTAAGTAATTAATTTAATCAATGCATTATGATAAGATATAAATTAATAAATTTTATAGTTATTAATAATGATATATTTGATCTATTTTTGTGTCTTTTTTATTTCATGTCACACCGTAACTAAATTATAAGTGATATGTTTTTTAGTTAAATACTTTTAGCATATAATTATATAAGTAATTTCAACAAAATTATGTTTTTATAATATTTTTAATCAATTACCACTAAGAGTTATATTATATTAGTTAATGTGTCACTATATTATAAATCGACGTTAAATGAGATGCCCATTAAATAATTTGCAGTATTTTTTACAAATGACACCATAAATAAATATAAGTAGTATTTTTTTTTTTTTTTGGCAAAAATTAGTGGCACTACTTAAATGCCTTGCAAATATATTTATGTTGACATTTTCAATCAAATGTCTCTATTTCTTTTGTTAGTTATGCCACTCCACTAAATATTTTGTAGTATTTTTTCTAAATAACACCATAAATAAATATGAGTGATATTTTTTAAGAAAAATTAGTGATACTAGTTAAATGCCTTTAAATTATATTTTTGTTGGCATTTTTAATCAAATGCAACTATTTAATATGCTATCTAATAATCAAATGTCACTAAATATTTTACTACACTAACATTTTTTTCTACTATCACTATATTACTTTTATGTGTCATTACACCATAAATGTCACTAAGTTAGTGCCACTAACGGGGTGTTTGTTTATGTTTTATTTTCATTTTCTGTTATTCTTACTATTTGAAAATAAATTTATAATAACTTATCATCATTTTGAGCAATATTCTAATTCATTTTTATTTCAAAACACATTTCTAATAACCTATATATCTTCTATCTCTTCTTCATTATTACTATCCCTCTTTACCTACAACTTATTAAAACCAATATAATCATTACTTTTTCAATAATTTATCCAAATACAAATTCATTTCAACTCATTTACTCTAACTAACTTTTCAAAATTTAAAGACATATTATTTCAAAAATGAAAATAAAAACATAACCAAACTCCCTGTAAATACTTTATGACACTTTTTTCAAACGACACCATAATTATATATTATTGGCATTTTTCTGAAAAATCTTTGAAATATATTTATCTTGATATTTTCAATCAAATGTCACTATTTTGTTAATCATTTAATAGTTAAATGCCACTAAATATTAAAAGGTGCTGATTTCTGCATTTCTTAGTTTACCTTTGAGACTCCATCTTCTATTTCTTTTAATTGTAAATGACTTAATTACCCCAATTTATTTTAGATTATATTTACTAATTTTTCATGGACAAAACTACCTCTTTTTACTCTAACACCTTAATACTATGTGTTTAATCCTCTTCAACTCATCCAAATTTCTCATAAAAAAAAATAAAAATTTCTGTGATACTATATTATTTAGAATGTATTCAGCTCTTTTGAATTTACAATGTCAACGACTGCTAAAATTATTATTTTTGGGTTAATTTGAATTTCACTAGAAATATAAAATTTAAATTAGAATTACATATTCACATTCAATTTTTTTTAATTTTTTTAACAAATATACATACAAGAAGAATTTTTTTTGTAGGATAACATGAGCGTTAAATCATCAAAATCTGAAAGGAAACAAAAATATAAAAATTATTTTCAACAATAAAAAAGTCTTGTAGCATACAAGCATAGCCTAATGGATGGACAAATGTAATCTACCACGTAAAGTCTGAACTAATTTCTTCAAGGGAATGTCCTCCTTTTTCTATTAAAATAAGCTAATAGTAAATAGAAGGGTTTCTTTTTTTCTTTTTGGTGAGAAATGCTAAACAAATATGAAGTTCAACTAATCAATAATAAAATTGCCATATTCTAATAAGTTGTTAAGATTCATCCAATCAAAATTGATATTCTAACTTACCCAAATATTAAAGTTGGACTGATATAACAAAAAGCTACGATCATCAAAAGATGCAATGGGCTATTGCCAAATCTTGTAGTAACAAGCAAAGTTAAAAGCCCATTCCATTTCGTTAACGAAAGAAAAATGCAACAATCATCATATGTACTCTACAGTGTATCAAAATAAATATAAATACCTCTAAAACTACAATTATTAGGATCAATGATACTTGAATAAAGAGTGGAGACATCTTCCACATTGTGGGTTTAAACAATTTTGATTATTTTTTCGAATTGTGTTAATTCTTCATTATCTTGATTATCCATGTTTGCTACAATTTCGTAGAATTAACTGAGAGAAAAAGAGTTGAGAATGGTTAAATACGTAGTATTAAGGTGTTGGAGTAAACATTATATATATTTAATAACATCATCTTTATATAAATTTATCTATAAAATTTAAATAACTTTTATTTATATATATATTTTTTCTAATTATTCATTTCAAATTAAATATTATATATATTTATAATAAATATATAATATATTTATATACATATATATTTTTGTTGATAAGATATTTATATATTTATTATCTTATATATGCTAATATACATAATAATATATGCAATATAATACATATATGATAATATATATTATTTAATAACATATATATAATATATAAAATTCTACCCACCCAACCAACCCCTGCCCCCCACCCCAAGCTTGACCCACCCAACCTCCACCCCCCACCTCAAACTCGACAAACATTGTGGCCAAATATGTTCATGGCTTTGATTTTTTTTTTGGTTTTTTATCACTTGCACATCAGCCACTGCTAGAGGTGGTTGTTGGCAACGGATTCCTACGGTCGATGGTTGGATAGTGATTTATATATATAATTGTATATACACTTATATATAATATATACACACACACATAAGATAATATAAATATTATATATGGTAATATATTATATTGCATATATTTTATATATTTTTTTAAAATTATAATATAATTTGATCTAAACTATTGATTTTTTAAAAGAAGATCCAACGGTGAATGAATAAGAGCATAATTGTCTTTATATATATATATATATATATATATAAATTTAAGCCCAAATGCACGCATGAATGCATGTTTACACCCGCGCTTTTAAGGGAGTTTGTTGCATGATTTTTTAAAACATGAGGATGTTTTCTGTGTTTTTTTTTTCATAGGGGGGTAATTTGCCAATTTTTCTTAATACAGGGAGGCTATTTGCACTTTAACCTATTATAAAACATCACCAAGTTGGTGTCACTAAATGCCAATTTGCTTATAGTGCAAGTTTAAGTCTGCTAAATTCGAGATGGACCCGGCTCCTTGACACTCCTACTTTTTGCTAGGAAATTGGAAGGAAAATATAATGTTACTTCTGTGCTTATGTATTGCTTGATGAATATGATTGATCAAATCTGTTTAGTCTTATACCTGACAAGAATAAGATTGTCCCAGTTGACCATAATGTTAAAGTATCAGATTTGTATATTATTGAAGTTGGATTACATACGTTGTTCAAACCCGACGAAGGGATAGATTACATATGTTGTTCAAACCGGACGAAGGGATTTGTTAGTATAAACTAGTTTGTCAAACTTAACGATGATCAATTAACACTAACGAATTGAAATAAAGTGTAGATTTAAGCAACAACATCCCTTCATCTCTGAAACTTATCCTAATAGGAAAAAAAAATAAACAATTAAACCTTACCCACAATTGGAAACATAAACGAATTTGTGGTGTACAATATTTTATTTTTTTATTTTATTTGATATTTTATCTTGTAAAATTTATTATAAATTAATAAATAAATTTCATTTTTGCTTACTGTTGATGATATTGTAGATCATTTAATATACTAAAGCAGAAAATATATAGATTAAAAGGAAATTATTTTTTGATATATAGAATCGTAATTTGTAAGAAAGAAACTTAAATGATGAATATTAGTAACATTCCAAATTTAGCTGATCTATTGGATTGAAGAATTCGATTAAAAAAAGAGTTTCAAATTAAAGATCTTAACTTATTTCGATCCAAAGATTTGAAACCTAATTTTATCAATTAAGGATTATTTAAAAACAACTATAATGATTTATAATTGTGACTTTAAAAGTTTTGAGTTTTGAATTCTCTCTACCAAATGCAATATAAGGGCCGTTTGATTTTGTTTTCATTTTTATTTTTTATTTTCGTTAATTCTAAAATTCAAAAAAGTAGTTAGTGAAAATGAGTTGAAAATGGTTCTGTATTTGGATAAATTGTTGAAAAAATAATAATTATATTGAGTTTAATAGGTTGTATGTGAAGATAGATAGTGAATAAAATAGAAAGAGAAGATATATGTGTTATTGAAAATGTATTTTGAAAATAAAAATAAAAATAATGATGGGTGAAAATATATAAAAAGTGATGTGTTTTAATTTTTAAATAATATAAAACGTAAAAATGAAGTTTGGAGATGAAAGCAGACGGGCCTAAGAAAGTCTAGAAATATATGTGTGTGTGTGTGTGTGAGAAACATATAATTTATACTCTACATTAGAGGATTAAAACCAGTTGGAATGACATGCATTACTTAAAGTACGTGGTGCCTGTAATGTGGGACTTCCTGCCCAAAGAATGGACAGCTTGCGGTTAATGCCCAAAGATAGCAGTCGACCAGATTGTAGGATGCCTGTAAATTACCTCTTCAAAATCGATACGATTCAAGAATATAGTAATCGATTCTGAAAATTTATTCAAGATATTGTGGAAGATAATATGGAGTTGCAAGATATGACGTACTCTTTATTCAATTCAGATTAATCCAGTTTAACTTATTCGATGACTCAAAGCATCTGGCTATTAAATTAAAAGTATTTTAGATAATTTAAATAATTTAAATTAGACCTGACAAATAGACATCCGTAAGTAATCCAAGAGTGGGTAATGATGGGTTAGGTAATTGTACTTACGGGTAAATTACCCTTTTTTTTAAATTAGGTATGAGATAGTGGACATATTACCCGTGATTATGAGTAACGGGTAATGCACGGATACTCATAATAATTATTTATTTTTTTATATTTAAAAGTAAATTAATATTTATTTTCAATTTACATAATATTATTCAAATGATGCCTAAACAAACTAATAGAAAAGTGTACAAATTTTAAATATTATATTGAACAAGTACTTAAGGCATATTAAGCGTTTTCATCTGAAAACTGCAACTTAAATGTTTAAACATCTATCGAATTTAAGTTATATTATATTTTGAAATTCAAATTTAAATCCCATTATATGTCAAAAAAAATTTGAACTAAAATTTTGAACACCACTTAAATATTGTTATTGTCATAGAAATAGATGTTATATCCTCCAAAGCATTTTTGAGAATTGGAGAAAAAATTTAAAATAAAAAATTATATATGGTTATTATGGGGTTGCTTGTGGTGCTCGTGGAAAAATGGCAAGTAATTAAATGAGTGGAAAAATTAACTGTATTTTATTGGGTGAAGAAAACAAAGCCCATTACATGCATTTTTTAGGGTACCCATGAGTATTCGGGGTTATCAATGTTTTTAAAGTCGGATTGGACAAAGAACCAATGAGTGGAAAAATTATCTGTATTTTATTAGGTGAAGAAAATGAAGCCAATTACCTGCATTTTTTAGGGTACCCTTGAGTACCTAGGATTATCAATGTTTCTAAAATCGGACCAGACAAAGAATCGGTGACATTATTGATTACTGGTTCAACCAGTTCAACTTGTTGAACCGGTATGACATCATAATGACATAATAGTTATATTTAATTTTATAAACATATATAATATTTTAATATTAACAAAAAATAAAACTTTCAATTGATATAGAAAGAATATTATTTAAAAAAAATTTGACTTATTTTTAAATACATTTTTTAGAAAATAATACTATTTCACAATTAATTAGCTATAAATAAATAAAAAATAATGTTTCACATTAATAAAAGTAATCATTCGTTTCATGTTTCAACTCCAAGTAAAATAAATTCTTCTACGCTAAATATTCAATATAATATAAGAGAAATTAAATAAAATAAAATAACAAATTAAACATAAGTATTTACATATAACTATCACTTCATTAAATTTCAAGAAAATAAATTCATTTTTCAAAAAATTATATGCCTAAAATATTTAATCATCATCTTCAACTCATAATTTCTCTTTTCTTTTTCACTTTTTCTATTTTTTTTAATTTTTTTTTAAATTTTCAAAAAAAAAAAATTAACTGGTATTGGTTTTGACCGATTTTCAATTGGTTTATGATTGATTTTGACTATCATCGATTTTTATACTTCAATCAAATTAGACTAATCTCTGGTCAACGATCGAACCAATCGATTTGATCCAATTTTCATTGATTGTCAAGTGTGTAATTTTTTGCTGAGTCTAATCTAGATCAAGATGAATCATGGCTTGCTTGCCCAATGCAAAAACTTATAGATGCTTCATAGTTTGAAATTCACATAGAGCGGGGCCATAAATATTGTTGGGATTTTTTGTTCAAAAGTGTGGTGTAAAGTTTTAAAGATGATAAAAATAATTGTACAAATTTTTACAAGGTAAATAAATGTTGAAAATTTGTAGGAAGAGATGTTTTTACTGTAGAAAATTTTGCATATTTACTCAAATTTTTACTCGTTTGATATGAATATGCTGTAAAGCACATAATTTATAGATATAAGTATGGGCTTTCTACCATCAGGTGAGCATCATTCCTACTGGCGGTTCAGAACAGTCAGATGGTTGGGGATAAATTGCCGCCATTTAATAGGTACGAGGTGTTAGGTTTTGTGAAGACAATTTTGTTGTTGCAAGGAAAAAGGGAGGTCAAAAAGTAATCGCATTTCGTTATAGTGATTTTTCAACATCAAAAAATATGCTGGCAAAAAGTAATCACCATTCTATTTGGTGACTAATATGATGTTGTTTTAGGAAGTCATCAAGTCCATTATTAAGTCTACAATCTAATCTAATGTACGTCCATTATTAAGTCTACAGTCTAATCTAATGTGATGTTGTTTTAGAAAGTGAAGTGAATTATTAAGTTTACAGTCTACTTATAAAAAATAAAATGATGGCAAAAAGTAATGGCCATTTTTTATGGCAACTACTTTGATGTTGTTTTCACTAATTATCTCTACTTATCTCATTTCATTATAGCAATTTTTCAATATCAAGCAAAAAGTAATCGCCATCCCATTTGGCCAATAATGTGATGTTGTTTAAGGAAGTCATTAGGTAAATTATTAAGTGTACAGTCTACTTATAAATAATGTGATGTTGTTTAAGGAAGTCATTAGGTAAATTATTAAGTCTACAGTCTACTTATAAAAAATTAAAATGATGGCAAAAAGTAATTGCCATTTTTGCTATTGTTTTCACTTATTATCTTGACTTTCAATAAATTTTATAAAAAAAATGGCCATTCCATTTGGCAACTAGTGTGTTATTAGTTTAGGAAGCCATCAGGTAAATTATTAAGTCTACAATCTACTTATAAAAAAATAAAATGAGGGCAAAAAGTAATCGCCATTTTTTATGTTGTTTTCACTTATTATATATATTTTCAGTAAATTTTATAAAAAAAACCACCAAAATTAAAATCACTATGTTAATAAGATGAAATTAAATTAATCCTTATTAATTCCCCAAATTGTAAGGGCCTACTGCTTTGGCCAATTTCTATAAAAAAATTTGGAATGATTTTTTGGGAGAAAATTTAGAGAACGTGTAAGTGTTTTCTTTTGTTTAGAGGAAACATGGAAAATGATTTGAGAATAAATTATTGATTTTTTTTTTTTTTGTTTTGTGAGGAGGCAAATTTTAAAATAAATGTCAAATTAGTTGCTTATTTGTTGCATATGTAGTTTGAAAGTGATTTTTTTTTATGTATTATATCTATATATATATATATATATATTTATTGCATGATGAGTGTATATATACATATATTTCTAATGATTAAAATATAAGTGTAATTAATTTAATTGATCATTTATTATGAAATGTATATTTTTATTTTCTTAACATTCGTAAATGATGTGGCATTTGGAATAAAATATATATTAATAAATATTAATTATTAATGATGTATTAATAGGAATAAAATATATATTAATAAAATAGCTTTTTAATAATTTATATACAAGACCTAACAACGATTCATTAAATTAAAAAAATAAATAACATTAAGCTATATGAAATTTCATCATCTTAAATAACATTATACATACAATATGAAAAATAGTTAATATATAACTATCAAGGTATTTAAAGAAATTCTTGTACATAATTCATTTAAAAATATTAAATATGGCTTACATGGCTAGTATAAGGTGGTGCAAAATTTTGAAAATTCTTTGCAGTAGATGAGGTGAAAATGCAGTAGTTGCAAGCAATGTAATAGTTATTTTAAAAATGTATTAAGCAACATAAAAAAAGTTTTTAGTAGATTGTCATTGTCCATAGTAAATGAAAATATTTGAAATTGTATACTGGTTAATCAATCACCTGTGCAAATTAATGCCATTGCAAAGGCATAATAAAAACTTCAAAAGACCCAGCAACAATACTTTCTTGAAGAATGAAGCAGAACTGAAATTTTTTTTGTTATCCATCATAAAATGATACTAAAAAATTGAATTTGTGCCTCAACAAATGATAGGATCAACACATGTAACCTTCAAACATCCAACGTTCTGACCTTTCAAACGTCAAACACATGCATCTTCATAAATGTTTCAGCGACAATATTTATTGAAGTTTGAAAAGTCTTCACAAATGGTGAAGCAAAAACTCTTTGTGTAATGAGCATATCTCCAGCACACATAAACACCATCAAAATCCACACCAGTAGGCTACATTTTAGTTTTCTCGCAGCAAAGACAATGCGCAGATATCTTAATCCAAAGATTCAGTCATGTTCCAGTAAGCAAAACAGCACCAATTGTGCTCAAATTCAGTACCTCTCAGAGAAAATATGTGGATATTGTATGTATCCACACCTGCTTCAGTCCGCATAACTCTTTTTGCTGCCTTCGAGTGGACTTCCTCAAAAATATCCTCTAATTTTTCTTGCCGATGAGAGTCATTTGAAAGCATTCTAGTTAGCATGTTATGTTCATTGTGACCCAACTTTATCGTCAGCCTCTTATTCGCTTGATTTTGATATTTTTCTCCTCATTTGCATAGGCACCTAAAAAAACATTTATTGAGACCTGGAAGACAAAACTGGGGTATGGAAATAGTATGAGATTTAAGTATGTGATATGTAGATATACATACCTTGGACCAACTTTTTATTGTGTAATTCCCCCAGAATATTTTCATGTTGTAAAATTCCATAGCTGTTCTCTTGGCTGCAGCTCCGTAAATTGGGAACCAGGTAGTGGGCAAAAGTACTGCCAAAAAGTCAAAGGAACACTTAAGCACTTTTATTTGAATAATAAATTATTGTATGGACGTACACACTTTACTTACCTATTTGCTTTTGTGGATTACGTTGGGTAGCTTCCTTAATCCTAATGTTGGTAATTGCAGGAGTCCACATAAATTCCAATTCTCTTCCTTTTTTATCAAAGATTCGGGCATCTAGAATATCTCTCCTAGTGTATTGAACAAGAATATGATAGCCCTCATGAAATTTATGTGCTCTTACAAAGTCATACCATCCATCTATAATTTTTCCTCCCATCATCCAAAGATGCCACACTTTGTTTCCACAATGACTGACTACCTCATTATCGACCAGATTTGCTAAAGATAATCTCTGGCTCAACGGTATATCCTATATTAACATGTAGATGCATTTGCGGTTAGTATTCCTAAACTAATCAATGATAATGAATAGTCAAAAGATACACTATATCTCACCAAGATAAATCTATTTTGCATGCTTAATAAATACATGCTCATCCCTGAAATATTGGTGAATCAAGGAAATCAATGGTTTTTTTAAAATTAAATATGTAAGTTGTAGCAATGTAAAAAAATGGAAAACTTGGTAAGAGTATATATGAAAAAGTTAAATTTGTTACCCGTGTATTCTCCCTCAAAATCACGTGATTCTATTGAAAAATAAAAAAGCAAAAATTGTATGAAATTAAAGTGTGTTAAAGGAATAAGTGAAGCCAAATTTCAAGTTGTCGAATTGTAATGCTTACCGAACCTATCTTTAGTGATATTTGTTACTTTGTAGGACTATCTTCATATTCTACATATTTGCAGAAAAAAATAATTCAAAGTAATGACAATTAAAAGGCAAAAGATGTCCAAAAAGAAGAGATTCTACAGGAAATATTGACATGTAATTAAATGTGGTAACATGTGTACCTCGTTTTACTCTGTGTAGAAAGGTTTCATCCAACCAAGCCTTAACTTTGTTCATATCTTTCCATGATGCATCCATGTCAAACCCATATGCATCACAGTGTATTGTTGCAAAGAAAGGCTCGATAGTAAATGTGTAGTGATGTGGAGTGCATATAGGACCCGTTACCGCTAAAAACAATTTTGAAACCTTTTGTTTTTAGATAGTAATTTATCTCCATGATCTCACTTAGATTATTCTTTGTTTGCACTTTTGCTCTTTCCATAAACTCAGCATTAGTTAGGTTGTACATTTGAATCGGCGGCAGATATTAGTGAATAGGTTTCTGTGTTATTCTACTTTTGCCATGAATAATTTATGTTACTTAAATACATGCATATGTAGTAGCATATATATTGTAAAGAAAGAATGTATGAATATTTAGACCATCCGCAATTGATGATATAATATGTATTTTTAAAAAGCAACCAAACTCCATATAATGAAGCAATGAGCTCATAAATAAGATTGGCTTTCAGATCACAATTCCCACATCAATGTCATAAAGTCTTGCATATTAGTGATTCCCTAATATCACCCAAAAAAAAATCATTGATGCCAAAACCACAAATTAACTAAGCAAGACCCATTTATGTCTTGCGAAATTCCTCAATTGTTTATGTGCACCACCAAAATTTGTTAAAATTTTTTTGGATGAATGGAACAAGAGGTGCAGAAAGTACATGGGTAAAGGATTCAATGATTGAATTAGAATCAGGTCCTATTATTAGGAGATAACACAATGATTTCTAATACTTGATCCATAAATTGCATCTATCAATTTGAGACACTCTTTCGTGCATCTAGTCTAATTTATCAAAGTCTGGGCTGACAAATTACAATGTCCTAGTGACTGAGTGACGAGAAAAATTTGCAATACAATCAATTATTAGGTATTTTGGTTCCTAACTCCAATATTCTAAGTAGAATATTTTTGGGAGAATTTGATGTTTTGAAGCCCTCATTTGGAGCACAGGGGGTGTGGAACGAACAATGCACAAATGTGCTTTAAAAATTTTGTAATTAAATCAGGGTATTTTCGTCAAGAAGCAAGAGGGTGAATTGGTAAATTCAAACTGTAATGGTATTGTGTAATTGAAATTATAATATTTTTTTAAATTACCTACCCAGGGCTTGGTTGATAATTCGATCAATTACATGGCATTTTATGCAATTATATCCAAAAAATTATATGACCCTTATATAATTATGTCCAAAAAATTATATGACCCCCAAAAATAGTTACCTAATGTTTAGTTGTGTACATAGCATGAATCATGATGTTACTAAATATCAGAATAAGTAATACCAAATCATGAAGATGCAATGTAAGAGCATTTCCTCCGTAAAAAAATCATGTTAATATTTTTTTCTCGATTAGGATGAATATATATTCTACCTGATTCTCAAATAAATTTTATTTGCTAGGGCAAAAAAAAGAAAAAAAAGAATGTCCGAAAAACACAAGAATCTCCCATTGAAATCAAAAGGTCATGAATCAACCAAACTAAAAAATATAAGTCCTAATTTCAAAAACATTGCCAATACATATCCGATCATATGATCACACACGACACCTGCAACCCAGATCACTGTACATGAGATATACATAATTTGTAACGTATTTTTTAAGCATTCTATTGAACAAAAACATCACATAGAAAGATAGGACTTAGTTTTCACACTAAAGGAGTACAAATGTTCCACTTCACACCTAGCCGAAATGAAAAACCCGTCCACGGCGAGTTTCCTAGCTTAGTGAATGCTTCAGTTTTCTAGTCTTCACTCCTATGTTTCAGTTTTTTGGTCTTCACTGCTTCTGAACCCGCGTCTGCTCCCTTCAATCAATATAATAAAATATTACTTTTTGTTTAATGGAAAATTTTAAATATATTAAAATCCTGCTTGCATACTGTAGTCCAATGTTTTTAGTAATTTACAGCCACAAAAAGAAATACATTAGGCCCAATATTTGCAGATTCTATTTGCAACCTAAATTTAATTATCAGCCCATTCAAACGGTGTAACAGATAGGCAAAAAAAAAAAAAAAAGAAAGGGTAATCGCTAGTCATTCTAGTGACTACCTTGTTTAATTCACAATTACAAAATTTAATATTATGAAAAAAAAAATGATATGTAAACTAGTATAATAATCACCAAGTAATGGCTAAGTCAGCTGGCAACTACATGTAGACAATGGTACATTTATTTAATATATTATTAACTATGATTACGAATAACATTAATAAATAAAATATAATGAATATAATAGTGTTTAAACAAATAGAAAAACGCAAATAATCACTTTCTAAAATGGCAAATAGTTCTAGGTGGACTAGGCAAAATGTAATAAATATAGTAATACTCAAAAAAATAAAAGAAGCACAACCAAATAATGGCCATCTAACAGAGCGACTAGTTTGTAGATATTTAAATTATTTATTTCTTTATACTTGAAATACAATAACAACACACGAAAATGATTATATTAATATTGAAGGGAGGAAAATACCGATATAATCGCTATAAGTTGGCGACCAACATGTAATTGGGTTATTTAAATATATTATTTTTTTATAGCCAGTAGTTTTATTAGGAAATGAATATATTTAAATATACTATTTAAAAAAAACCCTAGGTATTCACTGTCCAGGACGACAATTAGATTTATATAATTTAAGTGTACTCTTTACAAATAATTTAAAACATAAGTGTACTCTTTATAAATAATTTAAAAAGTTAAAAAAGATAAGTGCTATTTAAAAGCCCACTAAATGTAAATAACTTATCCTTCCCTTGTGCTTCCATTTAAAAAAAAAAAAACAGTCAAAAAGGGTGAAAGAAAAGAAATATCAACAAAGTTTTCATAAGACGAATAATAGCCCAATTTTCTAAATAATGCATTGTTTAATTGAAGTGATGAAGTGATGGTGGAAAACAAGTTTTGTGTGTATTGACCATGAGAAACATGTTTTGTTTACATACCGTGGGCTAGGAAAGGAGTCGGAAAATTGATGGATGTTGGGTTATTGGTAATTGATTGAAAGTTTGGACCAAGTAAAATAATCCATTAATAAACTTAGGCCTAGTGCCAACACTAAATACAAACCCAATCCTAAAACCAAATAGTGTAATAAAGTTATTCCAAATACTAACATCAAATACAAACCTAATACTAGTACCAAATTGTGTAATAATTTAGATCCGTCCCTGCAATCAAAATTAGATTCCTACCTCATAAATAGGTCCATATAAATATTACACTTATTTGTTAAACAAATAATTAAAAATTATTTAATTTCATATAATATAATATTATTTATTTTTTAAATTGATTTGTCATTCTTAAATCTTCTATATATATATATATTCTATTTTATTTAAATAAATAACTAAGTTTTGTTTACACATAAATACTAAATGTTTTTTTGTTAAATAATTATATTTTTAGAATAAAGTATAATTAGTTTATAATTAATGTACTATAATTAATTTTTTATATAAGCCGACATCAACAATTATGATATAATTATGACATCAGTTGATTTTTTTATAATTAAGATATATTTATACTTTCATAAGTAATTAATATTTATTAATAAATATTTCTAAATAGTACATCATTTGCTAATGTTAAATTTATTTTTTAAAAAAATTAAAATAAAGCACCAATTGAATTAACTACACAATAGTCTACATATTATTTTATTACAATAATATATCAATTGTTACAAGTATATACACATACATCATCCAATTATAAATATACATACATAAATAACATATTATATAAAAAAAATTACTTTCATTCTACAAACCCAACAAAAAAATAATTGATTTGATATCAATAGTAAAGCTGATGTTCTCTCAAAATATGAAAAAACAAATAACTCATTGTCAAATCATATTCCATATTGCTCCAAAACAAAAAAAAGAAAAAAGAAAAAAAGACTTGGCACATTCTCCAAATTTTCTTCCAAAAATCCATTCCTCCAAAAATTTTTCTACAAATTGTCCAAAACATAAGCGAATAAAGCCTGTTTTATTTGCCAAATTAAGGCAGACCGGGCCTAGTCTATTCCTCCTTAGTATAAAAGTTACTATTATTCTCAAATATAGAAATGTATAAAATAAATTAAAATTAATGTGAAGATTAATATTTAATGAAGAATATATTTTGACGAAGATTAATTAATTTATTATATCAAATTATATTATCTGAAGTTATTTATTAATTGAATAAATGTAACATTTTATTGATACATTAAACATTAAATATAACTAAAGCATTATTTAGTTAATAAGTAAATATAGTTAATTTAATATGTTATTCAATAAATGAATTATTTACTAATAACATAAATAATATTTAATTAAATTTAAATCATTTTTATCATGTAATGAGATTCAAATAGAATATTCACACCACAAAAGATCTATAAATACTTATTAATTATTTATTGATATACATACATATGGTTATGTATTGGATGGTTTTTGTTTTAATTTTTATATGTAAATTTACAATACACATACATGTTTTTATTAAATTTTTATTTTACAAAATCATGGAATATTGTTTAAAATAATGATGAATAATTGCTAATTTTTATTATCAATGTCTAATTTAATTATTTACTAATAACATTTAAATGTACTTCATAATTGAAAATTCAATAAAACATAAACATACACATAGATTAAAGTAATGCATAATTGTATAGTAAAAGTAACACAACCTTGAAGTCAAATTAAAAATGAAATATGAACATACATAAAATAGCCTAACCTTGAACTAAAATTAAAATAACTTGAACAGAAAATAGTAAAAATAGTAACATAACATGTTAGTAGCAGCACCACCAGCAAGTAGTGGACTAAGAAGACAATTTTTTTGGTTGACCTCTTCGCCTTGGTTGGGTCGATTCAACTTCACACTGTCATCCCTCTCTAGCAGTATTATTATGAGGATGACCCCTACCCCTTATGAGGAGATCCGGTAGTTGGGTTGGGTGGTTAGAAGTTTGTTGTTGAACGAACTTATTCTTCCTAGGCGAACGAACTTATTCTTCCTAGGCCGGCCTCTAGGATGTGGCAATCCAAAAGTAGGTGGAGGTGATGATGGCTTTAATTGTTCTTCCTCGTCTCGTGTTGAAGATTTTTTAGGCTTACCTCTTTCCCTCCGTCTTGGTTTGTCCACAACTAAGATTGAGTTATCAAAACTTCCCAATCTAGGCTCCTCCTCATTCTCCCAGTCGGAGTCTTCCTTCCCAATCATCTTAAGCGGTGCATTACTAACGATGAAGAGTCTCCCAAAAATTGTGTTCAATTCCTCATAATGATTGGGTCCTTTCTTAAAGTATTGGGCAGTTGGAGGCCACATCTACTACAATACAAACGAAAAGGGTTGACCTTATTATAATGATAGATATTATATTAAAAAAACCATGAAAAATAAAATTATTCAAGAACTAATTTACTCATCATTAGCAATTTTTTCCTGTGATGTTGTGGGACATAAACAAAATTTGTTGTCACATTGTTAACCGTGCTTTTTGATGCAAGCACAATGTTAAAGTGGTCATGATGGTCATATAGCTCTTCATACTTGCTACTGATCATTTCAATGGAAAATTCTTGCTTGAATCCAGCCGAGAGCTGATGGGATGCCAAGGTAAATATTCATTTATTTGTGTTGGGATGTCCAAGAGGATTGTCTTTGAATGCTTCCAAAAGGAAGTTAAGGAAGAACCTGACCATAGAGTCATCCCATCTTAGGGTGGATTTAATGGTCCCATCTTTTTGGGTTGGTGTGAGCTTGAAGAGACATACATGGTTAATTGTTTATGCCTTTTGGGATGAAGGATATTGCTTGTTGTCTTCTTAATGATGGGAATCCAACCGATGAACACCACAATATTCTTATAAGCTATTGAATTAAATTGAATGGTAAAAGTTGGATGAACAGAATTGACGTGACTAATTTCCACTAACTAACTTTTCAAATTTTAGAAATTATAGAAATGGAAATTGAAAATGGAAATAGAAGTATATTTGTTAATAATATTTAAAAGAAAAGAATTCGGAACATAGAAATACTGAATCCTTTATGCTATTATCCATGGTGATGCGCTGTGTCAGAACCAACATACGTCACCAACCATTCTAGGAAGCTATGCAACTAATATGCATAGTAAACCGTCCTTACTTTAGTCATCATATCAGTTCGTTAATGTCATTTTTTGTTCCACTCTGTGTGTGCCAAAAAACGAGGTGATTACATTGATGGTGGGAGTACTACAAAAATGGTTGGTGAACTACCCAAATCCAAATTGCTAACTATTGAATCAACAATATTTTAGTAATTTATTATTATTATTATTATTACTATTTACAATTATATTATATATATTTATTATTTTTTTATTATAACTATTTTATTATTATTATACTATATTATATATTACATATATATGGATATATATATATATATATATATATATGAAGCACATATGAACAATGCATTGGTGGGTGTGGTTTTTCACCTTTTTTTTTGTTTGTATTTTTTGCAAAACGGCATCATTTTCAAAAAGGAGTACTTTGTCTGTTTGCAAAATGCAATTTGTGCTTTACTAGTTGTTATGTATTTCGTTTTTTTGTTGGTTTAGGTAGTAAGCCCTCGCAATCAGTTAGAAGGAATTGGTTTTATTTTATGGGATTTTTTTTTAATTTATTTGTGTTGTTGGGGCCCGCCCACATGGCTAGAAGGAGAAGATGGTAGGCATCAGTTTTCATTAGCAAGTTTTGCTTTCTCTTAATTTTCATTTTTTTCTGCTCACATTTGCTTTTACAAAATTTTATAAATTAAATAATTTATTTTTGTTGTGTAAAAATTTTTAGAATTTTTTTTTTGAAAACTAAATATTCAATTTTTTTTAAAAATAGTACATTAAATATTTCTTTTCCAAACATGATAAAAATTATAATTTATATTTCATAATTTTTCTTGTTTGGAAATTTATTTAGTTATTAACTTGTTAATTTTTTTGTTATTTTTTAAAAATTAGTTAATTTGGAAATACATTTTAAAATTTAAATATATTTTATTTGTATTTAAAATTTAGCATGATTAATTTAATTTTAAAATTTAAATTAAAAAATTATTTCTTATTTCATTTTTTCTAAATATAATAGAAAATTAATGTAATTTAAAATAATAATTTCTATTTATAAAAAACTTCTTTATTTAAAATATATTTTAAAATTATATCTAAATATTAATTTGGAAACAAGCATGGAAAATTTAAAATTTAAAATTTTCAAATAGTTAAATTTAGAAATGACTTGTTTAATAAAATATAAATTAAAACCTAATTTTTTTATTAAATTTCCAAATTTTAATAATAGTTACACTATTGGTCCCATTATTTAGGCCTCATTAATTGCCCCCCTCCCCCCCCCCCCCCCCCCCCACCTAACCCGCTTGTTAATTAAAATATAATTTAAATTTAGAAATGACTCAAACAATAACCACAAATCAAAATTACTAGTTTGAGAGGGGGGTGTGGGGAATGTTACTAATATTTGTTCTACTATATATGATGATGAATATCTTTTTCTGCTACTGATATATATGTATATGTTTGTGTTGGCACAAAAAGCCAATGAATCCAAATTATACAATGTATATTGGATTGATTTGGATTGATTTGGATTGATTTGGATTTTTATTCTAAATCCGATCCAATCCAATCTGTTTTTAATTGGTTTGGCTTGAATTGATTGATTCAATTTTTTAATTTAAATTTTTAATTGAAATATTTGACAAGTTACCATTGATAATTAAACTAATGTAATCAATTAATTTGTAAATTTTGTTTAACTATCATATCACACTAATCTTGTGGAATTATGTTAAACTATGGAAGAACACACAACTATAAAGTTATAAGTGCACAATAATTATTACTACGTATTTGATTTTTGAATGTGAAAAAATCATAGGTTTAGTTTATTTTAATTTAATTGCATATTTTACTATTAAGATATATTTTTATATTGTTATTATATGAATTTTGATTCGATTTGGATTGGATCAATTTTTTAGATTAAAACCATAAACCGATCCCATCTAATCAATTTTAGAAAAATAAATCCAATTTTCATAATTGGATCAGTTTGGATTGGATTGATTTTATGTAAAATTGAAGGCTTCATTTGGTTATATTGTGGGCATTTTGTTTGCAAGAACAAGTTTTCAGAACTAGATCAGGAAATGTGCCAAGTATTTGCTTTTGTTTTGTGAAAACGTGGAAAATAGTTTGAAAACAAATTGTTTGTTTGGAGTGTTTTATGGGAGATAATTTTTTTTGTAGATGGTAAGTCATTTTTTTTTATTAGGACTATAAATTGTTTTTATAATATATGTATCTATATTTATAGATGGATGATTGGTGTGTGAATATATGTATTCTTAATATTTGGTATAGGATTGTAAGGAAATGATGTGTAGGTAATTTACTTGGCACATTCAATTGAATTGCTCTTTTATGTAAATCTAATTATATTGTGTAATATTTGAAAGAAATTATTTATAAATATAAGTATAAAATAATTTTATTGTAGTAGAAACTAATAGTTAAATTATTTATTAGTGATGCTGCAAAGAGCTTATCGATCCGGAACT
>JACGDI010005395.1:892596-928056 GCA_014898725.1 Jacaranda copaia
TTTGCTTAGAAGTGATTACTTAGATCACATAAACATAAACTTGCAAGCAAAGCAATGACTATTTAATGGGGACATTATTAACAGCTGCTCCCAAAACATATATATATATATATATATATATAATCTTTTATATTGCTATTTTTGGGCATATAATTTTATGGCTCACCATTTGTAATTTTGTAATTAAGTTATTAATAGATAAACAAAATATTGGATATGAAGGCAACTTAATATCAAACTTACTTAAATTTGTGTACTATTAAACTTGACTGTTGTTCCATTACGTATTTTTGCTTACCAATTTTTAGCTTCTTCTATTGAATTGCTTACTTCAAGTTTTGAAATTTCCATAGCATTAATTCATTATTGATTGCTACTCCTACTTTCATGCTAATAGTTTAAAGGATGTGGTTAATCATATATTCCTACATTATTTCTTAGGGTTAATTTTTAAGTAATATTTTTCACTTTTTTCCTAAGTGGTTTTTTATATTCTCTTTTATCAATCTTATTTATGTTCTTGTCCTTAATTTGTCAACATTTATTTTTCATATTTTCTATATATTTAATTTGTATAAGTAAGTTATATTGGAAAATCATCAAATTAAATAAAACTTTCATTTACTCTATCTTTGTTTTGATTATTTAAGAAATAATTTCAATACAATTTTTTTAAATCATGAAGCTTATATAATTGATGCATTTAAAAATAAACTTTGACTAGATACTAAATTAAATTCACTAGTAATATAAAAGTAGCAACATATTATTACAATCGTGTGTGTTATGTATTTATACCTAGTAATAATAATATTTTGGAGTCATAGTTGGTCGGAGCAACTTGTTTTTAGTTAACCAAAATGTTGATTACAATGAATACAAAATTTTTTAATTTTTTGTTAGTTTCTGTATCAAACTTAAAACATCAAGTCATCATATTTTATTTTATCTATAAAATGTAACACATGTGACTTAATTGTAACACCCCTAGAATTTTATTGATTTTATTTACAATATAAGATTTTGTCATTATTTGAAAATTTTATGAATTTTGTATTGTTAATTATTTTAAAAAGTTTTGTGGGTTAAATTATAATTTTTATAGATTTAATTGTGTAAATTTTTGAATAGTTTGGGGTTTGAATGAGATACCCTAAGTCAATTGGGGTTAATCATAGTTTTCCTAAAAGCTTTGGGCATGATTGCATAACTTAAATTTTTGAGGGACTAAATTGAAAAAAATTGAAAATGGGATTACTAAACGGCGGCTCTCTTTCCTTTCTTTTTCATTGCCTTCTTTCCCTTTTCCCCTCATTTTTCTTTCCTTTTCTTTCTTCTATTTCTCGGCTGAGACCACCATTACTGACGATCCTTTTCACTGGTCAGAACCTCCCCAAACCACACCAACTACTCCTTTCCCCTCTATCCTCCAGTCACACTTGCACCTCCACGCATGGCTAACGACCTCTGGAGAGCAGCCGCAAGAGCAACCGAGAGAGATAGCTTCATGGCGGCCAATTGGGTTTCTTGTTTTCCCTTGACCATCAACGGCTCTGAAGGGTGGTTTAGGAAGTATTCATCGATGGGAACACTGTGGAAGTGTTGCATGGTGGTGAAACATGGCAATGAGGGCGAAAATAGACGGCGGAGCTTGTAGACTATGAAGGCTTTGAGGTGGGTTTTGAGGGGCTTTCAAGTGGCTATTGCTGGAACCAAGGATATCATTGGAAAGCTCTCGGCAAGAGGAGTCTTTGGCGTACTGGAGGTGATGAAGAGACAGTTTGCTTGTCTCAACATGGCGATCACTCCAGTGATATCGATTTGTGATTTTAGACCTTTGGTGGTGAAATTTGAATTAATATTTAGTTGATGCATGTTATTTATATATACATGTATGCATGCAAATGTTGTACCTTGTCTAGAACTAGCCTTTGAGAAAATATGTGTGCCTGTATGAATTGATTACCCATGCGAGGGATATGGAGTTGGGAAATATGAACTTTGGACTCAATTTGTAGATGATACTAAGTTGAACGTTAATCATGATATTGGGAACTATTATGGGTTAAATGGTGTTTGAAAAGAAAATTTGACTAGAGATTAATGCATATGTATTGCTTAGGATTGTAACGCCTTGATTTTGTAATCGTGGAAATTATGTTATTCTGAAATTAATCTAGATTGTTGTAGATAATTTGGAAATATTGATTTTGAAAAATTTTGTGAAGAATATTAATCTATATCATCCTAATAGATAAGGCATTAGAATGCTATTTCTAGAAGGCTACTAGGGTTGAACAAGAATTTTGATTCTTGGAATATTTTCTTGATTAGGTGACAACGAGCTGGGCACTAGCGAGCAGTAGATTTCGGATTTGATTGTTGCCAATTAAAATTACAAGAGGTGAGAGTCTGCCAATCCGACACTTTTTCTTACTACATGTTATTCGGATAAGCCTCTGTATGAGTTTTACTATTTCTAAACTGTACTCTGAACTATGATTAAAATTTTTTTGATATCTATTGTTTTATTTGAATACCTCTATGAGGGTTAGTACTTGTTTTCCACTGATGAGTTAGTTCTTGCTCGTTCTGGCCCCCAGAACTTTTGAGTGTTATCTATTTCGTACTTGTTATCGTTCGATACTTGTCATTATCTTGTTATTTGTTTTGATTGATAGTTGATATTGTTCTATACTCATTTCTGTCTGTTGGTTATCAGGTGGTCTATTATCCATCCATTTTGTTGTCTATTACGGTTTGTGATTGTCATAAGGGAGTAAAAGAACGTTAATCCCTTCTGTGTGCATGGGATAAGCTGTAAACTCGTGAGACTTGGTTAAGTAATAGGACGTTAATCCCTATTGTGTGTATGGATAAGCCATAAATTAGTTAAGTAACGGAATGTTAATCCTTGCTGTGTGCATGGGATAAGCCGTAAACCAGAACTAATGATAGGGTGAATTTGATAAGTTTGTCCTATTTTGATCCATATGTTGATTGTTTGTACCATGCTCATGGAGCAATAAAGGTAGTTAAGTTTCTTGGTCTAGATTGGGTTATTGTCCAGGTTGAACAAGTTGTTTATATTTTCTCTCGACTGTGATCGATTGAGACGCTCTATACCTCTTGTGTAAGTTCGATTGAGATGACTCCGGGTAGTTTGAGCCATCAGTCGCAACTCTTGAGCTAGTACATCTTGATAGCTTTGACTTTGTTAATCCCTGCGATCATTCCTAGCTGTTTGTACTTGATCCACTTGTAAATTGATACTTGATTGCCTGTATCTACTCTATTTATGTACTTATTGTTAATTGGTGATTTGTTGGGTTGATCTTTCCCCAGCAGATCCCTATTCTTTATGTTATGAATATCCCTCACTAAGTCCTTTGGACTTACCCCCCATTTCTTCTATATTTTCTCATACAAGACTGAATGATTAGCGTGGACTTCTAGTCAGATCAGCAAGTATGATTTTGTACTAGAACAACCATATGTATTTGCTTATGGGCCTTATGTATGTTACACTTTATCTTTAGAGATGATGTGATGTGTCAGAGACATTAAGCATGATTTTGGGATTGTATATATATCTGTATACCTCTGAAGAATAGTTTTGGCTATGAATGTTGCTGATGATGGTATCAATTAGGTGCAAATTCCGCTGCTTGTTTATTATGATGTTGAAGGAAAATTTTGGACCCAATATTCATGTTACAGGTTTTCATGTAAGTTTGAATGATTTTGATATCTCAGTTAGGGGTTACTCGAGTGGGGTGTCACATTAATTGTTGAGCTAATTAAATTACCATACATATGTCAGTATCCAATCTCAATTAATAACATTTCTTTTTAAAATTATAAAAAAATAATATTATCATATAGTATAAATAGAGATGTCCACCATTTAACAATCACATAACTATTCCATTCCATTTCTCAGAAATTGCTTCTCCCATCCCCTCCTTGAAATCCCCATAACTTCTAAGTGTCAATCTATCTTCGATACCCCATTGATTTTGTAGCTTTACATAATAATTTAAATCCAAATAAATTTTGTGCTTAAGCTTTAGATTTATCAAGTAGCTAGATATATGATTTTATTTATTTCAAAGTCATTATTCATTTGGACTAATAATTATCCATAGTTCTATATTTTATATTATAGATAACCTCATGGATAATGATGCCCAAAAGAGAAAGTTTGCAGAATAAATCATTGAAATATCTAATTCGGAGTCAGAGGAACTGGTGGATCTGCAATTGAAAAAGTTTATGAAATATTTGAAGATTGATGGAAGAAAATTAGTCATGGAAGATAAGGAAAGGGGCAATTATGTGAAGTATGAAGAATTCAAAGAATTAGGTGAAGATGGAGAAAAAGACGAAGTGTCGATGATGATGCATCAGATTCTGGCGGAGATGCAGATGATGAAATAACCAGTGCAGTGAGTGTTGTGGATAGCTGTGATGGCCAGGATGTTACCACTAATAAGGGTCATTAAATAGAAAGACCAGGGAGTTACACTAATTCAATTACTTCTACTACATTTCGCTTAGTCGTCGGCATGTAATGATTTTATGTAATTCGTGTGAAGAAGTTTCACTTTAGTTGATATTAGTATCTTGTCCAGTGCCTGTGTGTTAAGCTATTTTGCTGGATAATTCTTATTATCAATTATATCAATTGGCTTTCATGAAAATCACTGTTCGTAGAGTCCTATAATGTTTTATGATTATTTCTTCAAAATTTCTAATTTATTTAAATTAATGGAGCGGTGTACAAAGTTTAAAGATTCATATAAATCTAATAACCACAAACAACCATCATCTTGAGAGGAGACTTAGATGAAATGTAGTTTGTAAAGTAGATAAGTAACTAGAAAATAAAAATTTTATACATGCATGGACTTCGACAGATGCTAGTTGCCTTGTGTTTATATTTAATGAGCAATTGACCCCTATAGAACCAATTTCATGTAGCTTTTTCTTTCTTGGTTCAATGATGTTGACAACTCACTAGCACACATTCAAATGGAGGTTGTGTGGCTTTATTAGCATAGGCTTAGCCGATAGGTCATTATGCATATATGAGGAAAAAAAAGAGAAAGAAAAGATATCATCACAAGTATAGATCATCATATACGGTAAGAATCCGATGGTGAGTTACTTGATGAAATTTATTCATTGTGATGAGACATTGACAACTCCATGCAACAAAGTACACTACCCCTAATGACAATGACAATACAATACTTACACATTGCCTAATCTATGCAAAAGCTATACCACATTAGAAAGTGATATTAGTTGCCCCATACACGGTAATGTGCCATGCTAGTTAACCTCCTGCCCAATGTAGATACTAACAAGGTGGCATGATTTAAAGCGTTTGGTGAAGACAATTCTATGTGCATGTGATTTGAAAACACAATTTGACTAGATTTGTAAAATATCTATATGATATTGTAGTTGAGTGAGAAGAAATTGTGCATATTTATTTGATCACCACTCCAAATATCGATCATGTGATGAGTGCATTGATGGGACGTAATGTGTAGATGATTTAGAGAATATTTTAGTGTCAATTTGTAGAATGTAGATAGATATGTTAGAAAGATATGGATTAATAGATAATATATGCATTAATAAATTAAATGATTTTTATATTGCATCATGATTAAATTATGAGTGACTTTCTAGTGGCATTAATTAAATGCCTGCAAAATATATTTTTGTTGCCATTTTTAACCAATAGTCAATATCTTATATGTCATTCAATAATTATTTACCACCAAATATTTTATTATAATGGCATTTTTCCAAAACTAACACTATATTAGCTTTCTATGTCATTATACTTTAGTGGCATTTTTTTACGATCATCACTATTTTAATTTTTTTTCCTACTTTCATGATACTAGTCCAAAACAAGACTAGTGTAAGATAAAAGGCACAATATCTATCAAGATTTGGCTAGGAGTCTACAAGTAGGAAACCTTGTAATTTCTTATAAAAACTACGCATAAGTCTCATCGAACTTAATTTTTTGTTATTTTACAACTAGTAACATGACCTTATATATTTTCAGAAAAATTAATTAGAGTAAGCTATTTTACATGAACTTCAAATCCATGGCTAGAAAAATTATATTATCTTCCCTTTGTGACACTAACCATGGTAAAGTTTCAATCCACATTACTAACTATAGTAAGATTCATACTCATCTATTTGCATTATAAATATACCAACCCATTCCCAACATCCAATTTATTATTAAATTATTAAATTCGACAGTTTTGCAATTGAGACGAGCTGATAAAACTATTTATCTAGAATTTTAAATGGCAAAATTCCACCAAGAACAAGCTAATAATTATTTGATATCTGTGGAAGAATTGCTACCACCTGAGGATGCGAATCCTGATTACCTTCATATTTTGCTTCACTTGAAAAAGGACGTTGATGGGAAAATATACTTGAGGACAAAGATAGAGGATTGTACATGAAGAATGATGATTATAATTTCAACGATTTAAATAGGAGTGTTGCGAGTGGAATTATTATTGAAAAATCCCCAACTAGAGATGTTCAAGCAAATTCTACTGAAGAAGCAAGCAATAAAGTACACAAGGCAAGCACCGAAAATCCAACCACACCACCGAGCAATAGGCTTCCACTAGTTCAAGTCAGAAAAAAAAAGTAATGAATGCTCAAGTGTGTTGTGTTCTCATGGCTGTTTGTATGCCATTTGATGCTTACCCTAGTTTGAAGCTGATTGGTGTGTTTACATTGTTATGTTTAATATTTTGTTTTGTACCTGTACTTGTAATATTTTCCTTTCAATATGTCTTTCAAGGACAACTTTATGTATGATGTCTGGCCATGACATTAGCAGTTATGTATTGCCTATTTGGTAATGTTGGTTATCATGTCATTAATATTATTGCTATATTATGTGCCAACCATAAACATTATAACATTAAATTAAATAAACACTTTGGCATGTTGCGAAGGATGAAGTACTTAATTTCTAAAATATGTGCCACTAATAATGTTATCTTAGTAGCAAAACACTTTGTAAAACACTTTGACGGTGTACATATATATTAATTTTATTAACAATATTAAGTTGCAAGTCCCTTCAAGAAAACTCACCCACGTATGAAAAATATACTATGGAATACAATGACCAGACCAGGACATTGAAAAAACTAATTCAAACCACAATAATTCACATGAGGAAATTAAATTTCTTATTCCATTTTAGGATTTTAATTACATGTGTGTAAAACTGATATAGTTATGAAGATGTGTGGAGCACCATACCATATTCTAAAATTAAATAGGTCCTTTATGCTTGTAGTTGCAACTTTAGCTATTACAAATAAAATCAATTCTCTGGAAAGTGCCATAAATCTTGAACATGTTTGCTCTATGTTAGAATGGTAGAGTTTCAAATGTTTTGAAAACTATATTGAAGTTTAGCATAAGTTTTTTGTGAATTAAATAAAAAGGTAAAACCTTGTGAGTTGATTTTTGGAGTGTAGTGATTTTTTAAAATATGATAATTGCTTATATGGGCATATAATTATAGCCGTCACTTGAAGCCATAATTATCTAGCCAATTAATGTGTCAGTTACCTCAAAATTGCAATCTAAGGTAAAATCCTTTCATGCCAGTTGTATTTGTACAAACAAATAGATTAATGATGAAACCTTAAAAAGTGTTTGCTACTTCGATTGGCGACACATTTTTTTGGAATTAGTCTAGTTACATGTAATAGGAATTTAGTATGATTCCATGCAAAAGTCTCGTTTCATTGAGAAATTATTACAAGAAATAGATTTAATTGTAATTGACAATAACAGACTTTATTTTATTGTAGAAGAATTCAAATGGACTTACTAATCAAGCAAATTTATATAGTTTGCATGTGACTCTTTGTCATTTCTAAATTGTGTATCATTTAGTATATATATTATTTAAGAACTTCAAATTAGTATATTAATTTTTATTAGCTTACATATTGAGTCCAACCTCATTAATTCTAACTTTAAAGACCTTTCCATTATGTAACAATAATAGATATTATCTAGGCCAAATACATAGACATATGTGATTGTGTTCGGATGACTTAATTCCACAAGTCATAAAATTAGCCTAGTTAGGGGCAACCATGCAACCAAAAACATAACCAAAATAGGATTCAATTGACTTCCATGCAACATCAAAACTTACATAGGTTGTTACTTTTGGAAAATACCAAGCTACTAAGTTTGCATAGAAGCAAGCTACATCCAAAACTTCTCGCACCCTACTACAAATTACATAAAAGTACTAGGAAACCAATTGCAAAGCTTTTGAACCTTGAGATCACAAGAACATGCTCCACATGCGACCTTCAATTCCTCATCATCGAATCCATATGCAATTGGTGCACTTGGATGGAATTTGGTACAATAGATTGGAGGAGTGCATACAAGAGGGTTAAGTATCCACATTGAGATTAACAAGTCTATTAATTTTTTGTGTCGTAACACAATTTCTATCTCATTTTGTCACAAATTTTGGTTGCACCAAGTAATCGAACGCCTTCGTTCTTCAATTCTTTGTTGCCATTGAAGATAGATGAAATCTATTTGCAATAAAATGCTCCTAGGCGCCCTTTATTCATTGCTATCTCAAACCACCGTATTGAATATTCAATTTCATCTCTAAAAAAGCATCCATGCTATGCACACACACACAAAGAATATACATATACATATATATCTATGCAAGTAATATTTTAAAATTTAGAATATTTTCAAATATCTGATAAAAAAAATTCAAAATGTATATAATAGACGTAATATTAACTCAAGCTTACCATGACATCTCTGAAAAGAAGGTCTATGTTCCCAACCTTGTAGCATTTTCCTAGAAAAATATTTGGCCTCTATGCCAATGGATGTATCCATGCCATTCGGAAAGCCTTTTTGATTGACACATGCTTACATACGTAATCGTCCTCCCCTAGGACATAGATAATTTAATGTTATAGATAGTAAAAGACTTTATATAGTATGCTTCTTTCTGCTTCATATGTTTATTAAATATTTTCTTGTTTACGTTATTTTTAGAAGGCGACTAATATCTTTGCACTTGATTGTGAGTTGGTTAACAAGTTTAAATATCCCCATCTACATGTCAAAGCATGTAGGAGCGAACAAATTTAAAATAATTCCAAGTTTGACATGGATAATATAATTAATTAAAACAAAATTGAAGTAGTTTACTACCTTGCTACATGCGGTGGCGGCGGCAATTGCTCATTGTTGCTGATAAATGTTGGAACTATCTCCACCAGAGATCTTCTTCTTTCAGGTCTCAATAATGGGATTTGAGTTCACACCCATACCTATGGTGTAGAAATTAATATAGAACATATATAGTTTAGTAAATATAATTACTAGTTAATGCATGTACCTAAATTAAATATAATGGTTCGCTAATTCATTTCTTCCCGATTATGGATGCATGTCATAGTTAACGGTATAAAAATGCGTATTGCATTCCCTCAACTGCAAATTCCTATCTTGTGCACATCATATAGCATTAGAAGAGATATCAATTTCATTACACTCTTAGGGGAATCACATAATAAGTATCCACCTAACATCACAAGACAAATCCATAAGCACACTTCAAGACCTCATCTTTATCGAAGTCATCTGTTATGATTTGGTTACACAAGTACCTCCCTAATGCACTAACCCAAAGATGGCTACTAACCATATCAGAATATGCTAGTTGAAACCTTAATTACATCTCGCATTGATCTTGCCAAAAATAAGGTTCCCTAGTAATATCATTGCCTACAACAGAAAATTCCTCAATCGAAAGTCCCTATAGGACAACAACATTCTGTAAAGTAATAATGGCTTCCCCAATAAGCAAATGGAATGTGTGGGTTTCTGGATGCCAATGTTCAATCATTGCCATGATTAAGTGATGATCATATAACATCCTAGAATATTTATATATACCATAAAAACCCATATGGTGTAACAACCATTGAACATGGGCATGCAAGTTTAGTTGCCACAACCAATAATCAGGACGTCCACAGTCCAACATTTCATCAACAATGTTCCATTTGGCAACATCAGTACTTTGATGTTTTTCTTGTAAGTATAAAACTGAAATATTTATTAGTCCATGCAACCTCTCAAGCATTTTTGGATTATTAGAAATGTCTGTAAAAAAAAATGGCTCTAGAGTTTTCAAAGGCTGAAATTCTAACATCCTAAAAAATTTTAAAAAATAAATAACCATTATTAAAGGAGCATAATTCACATAATCCATAAGCTTATTGGGATGGTAAAATTTTATTTAGTAATTTTTTTGGGAATAAATAATTTTTAGCCACATGATAGGAAAATTGTCATTAAGTCCCAAATTCCATTCCATGCAAACAATTTAATCTGCACATTTTCACAACGTAACCTTTACCCACAAATTTAAATGCTATGATATCAGTGAAGCAGATCGACTAAAATTTTGATAAAACCTCACATATGAATAAATAAAAAAAGTATATGATCCAAACAAACCATGAAATGCATACCTGTAGTTGTTTGAAGATATTCTTTGTGAATCACAAATAAATGTCGTGTTGCTATGTAAGATGTTTTCCTAAGTCCTTTTTGAGTTTTCCATAGAGAACCTTCCCCCTTTTTCTATAATATGAGCTATGTGATTTCGAATTGATGTCTAAACACTCTAAATTCATTCATCCTTGCCCACTCCTTACACAAAAATATGACTACCATGAATGTCAGTTAGTTTAGTATACTTACACTTCTGGGCGAGGACAAAGATAATTTATTACATCTCAAACTTGAGTTGAAATTGCATTTTAAAGCACACCTTGTATTCTGCGATGTCGAGTTAAAAGATAACATCAATCAAGTTTGTAGGAAAATGACAAAATAAAATACTTTACACAACACATTGTTGTGCGTCAAGGCAATTAAATGCATGCATATATATATATATATGTATAGTATATATATATATATCATATATATACCTGGGTGGTTTACATATAACTAGCATGGATTCTTTATCTCCACAAGTAATTGCCATTTAATGATGTGCTCATTTTAGCATTCTTCTACATAAATGAAGATTATGCTCATAACATGTCTCTAAACAAATAACACTGCTAATACACAATGTTGATGCTGTGAGATTGAACAAAATTCAACATTTAATGTATTGTCTGTTGCAGCCATCTTTAATGGCATTACACATGTTCAAGACCCTAGGCCATCATCTTATGTATTTATAGGATAAGTTCATTGGTCATTTACACCCAGCAATATGTAATCAAACCATGTTTGGTGGACACCATTTATTATGAGATAATTTCTTTAACAATATCAACCACCACTACTACCACATTCTAGTTGAACAAGTTCTTTCATTAGAAGAGAAGAAATCTTTACATCGAAGAGACTCCATAGCGCCGAGAAATCTCCCTTCAATAAGTAACACATTAATATTTCTAGCTACCAATGTAAGTTCAAAGTCTACTGTAAAGAATAATAATGCATTTAATGCAAATTTTTATTCATTGTATCCTTTTTCGTAGGGAACAATTGAAGATGAAACTTTTTGATTATTCATCCATAGGGACTGCCGTCCTGCCAAAGGGAAAGGCAAAAATGGAAGTTGAAATCATCACCTATTATTAAATGCGTGAAACACAATCTTTAGTTGGTGAAAAAAAATGGATATTAGCTCCCACCAATACAAGAAAAGAAGTAGTTTTAGTTTTAATTTTTTCCATGATCTACACATTTGCAAGAGTTGAAATTTTAGCACCGGACAGGTTTGAAAAAACTAACAAACATTAATGCCATTATGGATAAAGCACAAGTTGATGCAATCGAGGAAATTAGGTTTGGATCTGTGACTAGAGTATGCTTTGACCAAATAGATGGAATGCTTATCAAGTGGTTGTTGGAGAAATACAATCCAACAACAAAAATCCTAACTGTGCATGGCGTTCAATTACAAATAAATAAAAAGTCACTTTATTACACTTTGGGCTTTGCCATGCTATGGGTTACGGATCTAACCTGACTTTGAAAAGAGCATTGGAAGCATGGAAAAGTATGGACACTTGTTCAACATTATTAAGGAAAGAATAGATCTAGGTGATTTGTGCCAAAAATTGAAGGAGTGTTGGTCCAATGACAAGGATTTCCAAGTCATGTACATGACTTTGGCCATGGGAACCATTTTTTTGCCAAAATGCCGTCAAGATTTGTCAGTATCTTACTTGAATATATTAATGGATTTACTGAGGATCAAGAGTTTGAACTGGGCCAAATTTGTTCTTGACAAAACAAACCATACAATTGCAGTGTGGAAGAAAGATCCTCATACCTATATTAGAGGATGTCTACTTTTATTCAAAGTAATGACATATAGGATGTTTGACCATTATGGTCTATGTATGAACTACATTTATTTTTATTTTCACAGTCATGCATATAATCGATGGTGTTTTGATGTAATACAACATGTATTATTTTTTTGCCCACATCACACCTCATTCCACACAACTCAGATTGAAGCTGGATTTTGAATATCCTTATGTTAACTATTTGACAAAGCAAAGGATACAAATTTTGAAACGAGATATGGAAAATTGTGGCACATATTTGAATAAAAAGGTATCAAAAACTTTCAATCATACGTTTGAGATAATTCGATTAGTAAGAGAAACAACGCCTAGAATAGCAATTTGTGATGGTTGACTCTTTCAATTTGGAACAATTTCTGCTAGGGCTTAACATATATGATTAAAAAATTTCTTCATCGGTAGTTAGGCCTGCACGTATTCCTTGAACAATATATATTTATGTTCACGAAGCAGAAATAAATTTATATCTTTTGTGAGTTTCAAAAATAAACTATTTAATTTTTTAAAGTATTTGACAACATGGTTTACTTTGTATGGTCCATCATGCTATATTATGTACTAATCAATTTAAACTGTGTAAAAATGGAATTGGAGGCACCCAAGATTGTGGGCACTAGATTAACATTCTTAATATTGTACGCCATTAAAGTTGGCTATGATTCATGCATAACTTCATTTTGGTGCCATAATAATCACTATTAGCTTTGCCCAATTAGTTAGGAGGTCAAGAATGGTTCACCTTTTGTATTGTAATATTCTTCATCATTGAGTGACATATAGGCATGTCTAATCGATTGCCAAAGCCCAATGCAGTTATACATATCATCATTTTTGAGAAGCCTTATACAATAAACTTCTATTTAGATATAAACTTCTATTTAGGTATGCAAATTGCTTGTGAGTACATGTATTAATTTACTTTACTTCATTTCATGCTTTTTAGATAATTCGATGAGTAAATTGGTTGGCAAATGGAAATAGCAATTTTTTGACAACACTTGGTTGACTCTTTCAAGTTTGGAACAATTTCTGCTTGGACTAAACATATATGATACAAAAATTTCTCCGTTGGTAGTTGGGCCCGCATGTATTCCTCAAACAATATACATATATATATATATATATGTATTTATGTTCACAAATGATAAATGAATTTATAAATTTTGTGAGCTTCAAAATAAATTATTTAATTTTTTTTAAGTATTTGACAACTTGGTTTATTTTGTATCCATCATGCTATATTATCTACTAATTAATTCAGATTGTGAAGAAAATGAATTGGAGCCTCCCAAGATTGTGGCAACTAGATTAACATTCTTAATATTGTGTGCCATTAAAGTTGGCGATGATTTACTCATGTCTTCATTTTAGTGCCATAAATAATTGCTATTAACTATGGCAATGAGTTAGGAGGCAAAAAATGGTTCACTTTTTGTACTATATTATTCTTTCTGATTGAGTGACATACAGAATGGTCTAATCTAATCAATTGCTAATGCCCCATGCGTTTATGTATATTGCCATTTTCAAGAAGCCTTGTACAATAAGCTTCTATTTAGGTAGGCAAATTGCTTGTGAGTACATGTATTAATTTACTTCACATCATTTCAAGCATTTTAGATAATCAGATGAGTAACGAGAATATAACACGTAGAAACAGCAATTTGTGATACTTGACTATTTCAAGTTTGGAACAATTTTTGCTAGGGCTTCACATATAGGACACAAAAATTTGTCCATTGGTAGTCTGGCCTGCATGTGTTCCTTGAACAATATATATATATATATATATATATATATGTGTGTGTGTGTGTGTATTTTTGTTCACGAAGGAGAAATAAATTTATATATTTTGTGAGCTTCAAAATAAATTATTTTTTTTAAAGTATTTGACAACTTGGTTTATTTTGTATGGACCATCATGCTATATGTATTTTTTTAATATATATTATGTACTAATCAATTTTGATTGTGTAGAAAATAAATTAGAATGTCCCAAGATTCTTAATATTGTGTGCCATTAAAGTTGGTGATAATTCACGCATATCTTCATTTTAGTGCCATAAATAATTGCTATTAGCTATGGCAATTAATTAGAAGGCCAAAAATGATTCACCTTTTTTACTGTAATAATATTCATGATTGATGACATATAGACATGTCTAATCGATTGCCAAAGTCCCATGAATTTATGTATATCATCATTTTCGAGAAGCTTTGTATAACAAACTTCTATTTAGGTTTGCAAAATGCTTTTGAGTACATGTATTAATTTATTTCCCATCATTTCAAGCTTACATGGTTGACTTTAATAAGTTCAAGTCTGATTTGCAAAACGATGATTCTAAGTCTACATCTACTGGATGCCCACAATATTCAAAATGATTTGTATGACTACATGGATGAAGTTGGCAACAAAATAAAAAGTCTTAATAGCATGCATGTAGTCTTAATTAAATTATGCTTTTATTAATTTGTGAATCATACTGATTATTCATTTATTAGCCCTGTTGTCCAACAAATGGCATTGCTTGCGCACCAACCAAATGAAAAAAAATAATTAGAACCATTTTTTATGGGCCACAGAAATTCACAAACAATGTTAGTTTTTGTTAACAAGTCTTCATACCCATTAATAATTCACATGAACATTGGTTCTTATGCATTGTTGACTTCAACCTAAAATGCATAATAATATGTGATTCAACTCTAGTAGATTTACTTCGTCCGTATCGGGATAATGTTGTGCGAGGAATGGTAAGAATGTTCTTAAGTCACATTAATTTTTCTAATATTACAATATTTGGGAAACATAATTAACTTTTAATAATAGGTTGAGTACTTTGATGATATAATGACAAAGTGATATAATAGGTTGGCTCCATTTGATTGCATTGTGTGTAATTGTTCCTCACAAGTCGTAAAGGTTTTATACAAAATTCTACATAAACTAAAAGAAATTGCTCCCTCAATGCAACATATTACGGACATATATATAAAAATATTAAGGACATATATATGTTACGTTCAACTACTTTGTCAATAAAATAATATTCCACATAAAAATATTTGTACTTGTTCTTTTTAACTAATGAGCAAATTGAAGACATTGTAATTGAATACCACTACCGCAACTAGCGATATTCTACGGACCAACTACTACTATTCCTTATATGTTCTTTAATTTGTATCAAAATGTTTAGGTGCCACCTAAAATAGCGACTTTTTATCCATTTTTTTCTAGGCTCAGAGGTTCTTTAATTTGTTTAAAAAAATGGATATGTTGTAATTCAATCTTGCTATCTCACATGGTGACAATCTATGCATATTATTTGAAAAAACTGATATATAGTTTCAAGGTTTGAATCCAATCATAACCACCATCTAGAAGAAAGTCAAAAGAGGTTTGGTGATGCACTAGATAAGCAATATTTTTATACCATTATATTAACAAATTAAATAGTAAAATCTTTAACAAAATCTTGGAGGGAACTTCTAACTTCCAACAAAACTATGCTTAATATCATAACTGAAGTTGGGATTCCATTGTGTATAGTGTTAGATTTTTTAGAAAAAATAGTTGGTGGACCGAGAAGACTATCATTCAACAAAAAGGATGCCTACAATTGGTTGGACAAAGTGCGACGTCAAAGGGTTAAAGGAAAGGATGTCAATGCCTTGCTTGCTTACTTGGCTAGCATGAAGGAGGCATACGACAACCTCACATACAGTTATATTGTTGACGAGGAAGGTTATCTAACTAGATTGTTTTGGTGTGATGCAATATCCAAGACAGAATACGACCTATTCAGTGATGTGCTCGTATTTGATAGCACCGACAAAACTAACAAATACCATTTTCCTCTTGTTATATTTTGTGAAGCAAATAATCATTCAACAAATATCTATTTTTGGAGCAGCAGTGCTGTACAATGAGACGTTTGAGTCATATTGTTGGCTACTCAACAAATTTAAAATTGCAATGTGTGGTAAAGTTCCAGTATCAATCCTTACAGATTAGGATACAACCATGTATGTAGCTAAATTGAATGTCCAACATTAGCTCATAGACTATGTAGTTGGCACATTGCAAGAAATGCAAGGCAAAAGGTCAAGAGTTCACAATTTTATTTTAGAGTAACAACTTTGTTAAGGAAAAAATGTTATCTAGAGGAGTTTGAGGCTAAGTGGTGGAGTTTAGTGTAGTTACATGGTTTAGAAGATCATCCATGGGTCAATGAAATATATGCAAAATACAAGCTTTGGAGTGAAGCTTATTTCCGTGACACTTTCTTAGCTAGAATACGAACAATTGAATGAGCCAAATCAATGAACTCCCTATTTAAATTGCCTATAAGGCAAAGCCTCTCATTGATAGATTTTATTATGAAGAACTATAATCATACTCCACAAAAGATAAGGAGCGATTTTTACAATATTCAATCCCATTTCGAAAGTAATTTCCTAGTGGTAAGAGCACACCCTTTAAAAATTTATGAAAAACAACTATCTAAATTGTTGACAAGAAAGATGTTCTTTGTTGTTCGAAGTGAGATTGATGCTAAGTAAGGACTTCTTTTGGAGAGTAAATAAAGAGTTGTTGTACATAAACAGAAGCTTATATTTGTAGAGGACACCAAGTAAGATGGAAGATGCTACACTGTTTACATTAACACTGACTCCTTGCATTGCAAGTGTGACTGCTTCATGGTTGAGTTCGAGGGCTTGCCATGTTGACACTTAATTTTAGTCTATACGTGGCTAAATATTCCAAGATTCCTTAACACCATCATAAATCATAGATGGCTCATTGAATCAAGGAGGATTTTGTTTAACAAATTCCTATTACCCTTATCAGCAATACATAAACAACAGTTGAGGTTTGCTAAAATTCATAAGGAGTTTGTCAACCTCACTTACATGTCATCACAATCCGATTCCCAATTTTAGCATTACCCTCGTCATGTCAAGGACTTGGCAAGTGAAGTTCATGATGACAATCTAACTGAAACAAACTTATCTAATGATGTTTTCACTGATTAGCTAGATGACTCTACAAACAACACACAAAAGGATGATTTTAGTCAACATCCAACTAATAACTTTGCTATCCATATAAATTCATGACATGAGCCCGATGTTTGCAACCCTGTCAAAATTGTTTCAAAAGGTGGCCTTGGAGCAAAATGACAGAGATGCAATTACTATCGGTATGCTTACATTTGGTGGTAAAAAAAATAAATTTATCCTTATCATAGTTCAATATTTTTGTAATTAAAATACCGAACAATTTTTAGATTCAATTCTTGTTACATTATCTAAAGATTCATGCATTTCTAAATTTTATGATCGAGTTCTATTTTCAAATACGTTTGACTTTTTACAAAGTTCACATGAAGTTTCTAATTACACAATATTGAATTTTTTAATTTGATGTTTAGTTATTTTCTGTTATATTTAATGGAGAGCTTGGCCACAAGATGAGTACTTGTTCCAATAAGCAAAACTCACTCAATGGTCATGCAAAAAGTGTTCCCAGTAACTGCTCCCATTGCTAAAATAAGCTTGCTCGCAGAGTGTGTAATTCAAATATTCGTAACAGCACAGAAACACCACAAGTGCATACACCCTTGGGTTCTGCAATTGGTGTTCCTCCTTCATTCAAATCAGAACCCCAGGTACTTCTGTTTATTCAATATCAATAAACTAATTTCTTATCCAAAACAATTACTAATTGGTCTTCTAACACAATTTAATCCAACTGATAATGAATATAAAAGTACCGCTTAAAGCCTCTTCATCTATGTCAGCATATTTGTACAAGCATCAACAACCATACGTCCACATGCGCCCACCATTTGTAAGCCAAAAGTCACATAAAAAGACATTTCTGCATAATATCATAAGTTATTCTATTATTCAAATTTTTTAGTGTCTAAATTCATGTTTATTACTCAATACAATTTCCCAAAAATATGGCCCACATGTACGGTCCAATCCCTATGTCACCATTACTTGTCCAAAGGATAAAGGCCCCACTATATCCTCCCTACTCTAAGGTTCCTATGCACGATGGAGAAGAAGTCACGTCTTTCTCCAAATTGCTAACAGAGCACCTCAAAAATTTCAAACAAGTTATGTTGTTGAAATTTATAAAACTCCCCTTTCAATTATATGTTGTTTTGTTTGAAATTATGACATCTCTGCCATTTCTATGAATTTTGTGGTTAACATTATCATTATTTTCTAGGAATTATTTTAAGATATTAATTGGAAAATATGAGTCTCGATAACTTCCTTCAATCACCAATTTCATATTTAGCACTAATTAATTATATCAACATTATAAATATGAAGTACTATTGCCTTGCATGAACTATTTTAATTCTTAACCGCTATCAATAAATTTGGGCCTACAATGAATTTCCCCTACAGTTACCTTGAAAGAAAAGCCCATAGAAAACTGTTACTATCATTTTATACTTGGCCCGGGTTAGGCCCAGGACAATATTTTAATGTGTTGTATTTAAATTCAAAAATACTTATACATATTGTTTAGCAGTATCATGACCCCTACCATATTAATTTAAAAACAACTAGAAAATATGAATTCTTTGACACTTCTGAGTTAGCGATTAGTTTTATTTGCTTAGAATCATTTATTTTGTTTTGGTGACTAACCTACAAATAATCACACCAATTATTTACCACTTTAAATTGACAACTAGTTTGAACGAAATTATATATAAAAAATTTTCCAATTAGTGTTATTTAGTGTAGATATTTTTTCTGAATTGCTACTAACTATAGCGACAAGAAGTTTGAATGATACAATTTTTTTAATATGCATGTATATATTTATTTTCTTGATGGTACTGTTAATATGTATATGTATGCTTAACATGTATGTTGTATATGTATGCCGTACAATGATTTTATTCCAAAGAACTTATCCCTAATTTATCGCCATTTGAACAAGCGTCCTCATGTTTAGGTACATAATTACATCGCTTAAGTCGCTAAATGGAAAGCAACATTTTTTTTCATAAAACAACTTTATTGAAACAATTTTTAAACAAAAAAATCTACATTGCTCTTGAATAAAAAATAATTCTTTACATAATAATCGCTAATAATAGTAGCGATTTTTTTTATGAATATTACAATTTAATTGAAACAAAATTTATGCCACAATTATAGAATAACATATATTGTTCTCATCTCTTTATTCATAAATAGTTTCTACATTTCATAAGTAGCGATTCCTTTGTTCTTCATGCTAGGGTAAAACCAAAAATATGCATTAATCTCCAACAAATATTATCTTTTCATTTTACTTGCTACTCCTATTAGCAATTTTTGTGTTCCAAATGATTAAATCAAAATTTCAGTAAAATGAATTTTACATATTACTAATTTTTGTCAATGAAGCTAACCAAAGCACATTTTTTTCCCATTTGAATCGCTTTTAACAATGGTGACATATTGTTGAACCCAAACAACATTTTTCCCATTTGAGTTGCTTTTCATAGTAGCGACACAAAGTTAAGTGGTAGCGATTTCGGTGTTGCAACCGAATCTTCATATTAAGGAAAAAATTAAGTATGATTTCACAAGATTCAAAGGTTAAAATAGTAAAATTCTCTCTACCTATCTTGTCAACATCTCATACCAAAATTTAAATGGAGGGTTTTGATTGGCTTTCTACCGTCAAGTATGTACAAGGGTACTTGACGGTAGAAAACCCAATATAAGTATGCACAAAGGTACTCTACCACTATACTTTCCAAGCTACTAAACAATGTAAAGGCTCCTTATAACTTAATAAGACTTCTTGATAATTTCACACTCGATTATACAAAGGACTTTTCATTTTCCAAGTCTTTTTGACTTTCCAAATTCATATGAAAAATACAAATTATACTTCCAACAATATTTTCTTAAATTCTCCTTCAATATTTTTTACCTCCCTACCTTTAAGCACTAATTAATACAAGCATCAAAAGAATTTCCATTCAAAAGATCCCAAGAACCCTAACCCTTTTTACGATTTTAGAACACAAATTCAAATCAATTCGACCTAAATTCATATTGATCCAATTTATGATTGGGAGAATATTTTCCCAATCACATCAAAATCTCCGAGATCAAGCTTATTAGGGACTATTAGCCTCAAATAGAGGCTGCTATGCCAGACTTGAAGCATAAAGAATAACAACATCTCGCTGTTCGTAGTTTATAAACACCTGTTTCATTATGAACCATTGCCCATATGCTTATAATTTTTATATTTTAATTTTAAATTAACCGAGAAAAAATGCCACTAATTAGCTTCGCGGGCTAGATGAGTTGACTCAAAAATTTCAACGAAAATTCAAATATCCTAAGGACAACTAGTTGGAAAGATTCCTACAACCTTTGGAGAATCGGATGCATATTGTAGGGGTTTGAGCTCATTTTCATCCCTTATGTTTCTTATCTTACTTTTGGAAACATTGATGGTCGAAAGGAACGAAAGAATAAAGATAGTTGCCCATTTTCATGTACTTAGAAGATTTTATTCTATATACAATATCTCTACTTTTAATTTATTCCTCCTTAAGATACTGATGGACATATACATATATATATATATGTGTGTGTGTGTGTGTGCGCGTGCATGTGGGTGTTTGCATGTGTATATTTTTTATCATTTGCTATTTTAAAAATCTCTCATCAGAATTAGATGATGTTCAACTATTTTCACATTTGAAAATCGAAAAAAATTATACTTAGAGATGGTAATGGGACGGATTTGACAAAACTCAGGACCTGCCATATCAAAATTTTTATTGACCCGAGACCTACCCCACCCCAAACCTATATCTGCCAGGTTGGACCAAATAGTCCCGTTTAAAATATTTTAAAAAATTAAAAAATTATTTTTCAAAAAAAAGATAACATCACCTTAAATTTTTAATATGAGAAAATAATATTATTAACAAAGAATTTATTATTTAAATATTTATATATGCATATTTTAGTCTTTGAAAATGATAAACTACAAACATAATTGTTACTTATATATTATCATTTTTATGTAAAATATATATGTAATATTCACATTTTTTTCACATATATTAATATACACCACATAAATCTACACCTAATAAATAAAATTAATATATATATATATATATATATATAACATTTTAGAGGGGCGAGTATGAGTTTAAAAATTAAAACACAAGCCGACCCCAAAACCTGTTTATGCTTTCAAAATCCGTCTTGTTTTACCCATACCCATTGCTATTCCTAAATTAATATTTGAATATAGGATCCTGTCTCTTTCTTCTGTTTGATGCGTATTTTTAGAATAAAACATCATGTGTGATGATGAATAGTATTTTGATAAAATTGGACATATATTTAATGATTAATCTGATCATCATCAAAACATATGAATGAGATGATCAGAACAATTCAGTCTTTTTTGTTTGGTGCAAAACTTATCTGGAATGACAAGTATGTTCAATGGATGTCCAAAAAATAGGAAAAGGCCACTCAGCAAAAGTGTCTACTTAGTTTCTTTAAAGTTCATTTGATGACTTGCCCAGCCCATGTCCACATATAACTTCTCATGGTGGGCGAAAACTCCAGAAGCAATGTCATTTTCCACTGACAGAGGGGAAAAAACATTGAATATAGAATTTAATATGCTGATAAAATATAGTATGGTGGGGGAACAGCCTGGGAGTTAGGTTGGTTGGCTTTTGACTTCAATTAGGTACATGCAGGTTGATATATCATTAACTTTCTGTAATTACAAATGAGAAAATAAAGGAACGATGTTAGAATTTCTTTATGAAATCGACCACGAGTTTTTCTGGCTAAATTATAGTTTGTAATTTATTATGCGTGCATTCATTGAGGCAAAATATGTGGTCCTCAGTGTTTACTCTTTAGGCTTCTTGATTTTGATCATAAACTGAAAAGGGAGATTCCGGAATTGAAGTTTCAAAATGGAAGTCGTAGTTCAAAGCCACAAGGCTTTTACTAATTAATATTGGAAAGAATTTGACTTTAAATATTAGAAATTATGACGACAGTTGCTGTAATTAGGAAAGCAAAATAATCGAGTCAGTTTGCATTGATTAATTAATATTGAAAAGAATTTGGTTCTAAAATATTAGAAATTATGATGGCCTTGCTATAATTAGATATGCAAACGAGTCGAGCCAGTTCGCAAGTCTACAGGCTCACAAAGTGTTCAAGCTTGAGTTCAAAAATTTTTAGTTTAAGTTAAGCTTGAACCAAATTCGTATAAGTTTTGAGTCGAACTCGAAAAATATTTTTATATAAAAATTATAATAAAATATGTTAATTTTATAATTTTTTTAAAAAATAAATAATCTTCCGTGCTCAAGATCGAGCCTCAATTTTCTTAACTCGTCAAACTCAAGTTCAAACTCGAACTTAAACATGAAAAAATGGTTAAAATTTAGCTTGACTTGACTTGTTTGTATCCCTAATATTGACTTGTTTGTATCACTAATATTGACGGTATAATTGTAATTATATGTGAAATTAGCACTAATGGTTGAACTTGGGCGCGTGGTATCTGTAGGTTTATGCACCTTTAGAATAACACGATCCTAATAGATTGAATAAAATGCGAACACTCCACTAATTTGGTTTCTTACTTATCTCTTGATTTTATACAAAATTCCAAGATTTTATTATTATTATTATTATTATTATTATTATTATTATTATTATTATTATTATTATTATTTATTTCCTTTTTAGATGAATTGCTGATTTGGCATTAGGGAGTTATACTAGCCTGCGATCATCTATCATTGAGGTCAACTGCTGCCCTCGTAAAATTTAGAACAAAAGATTAGAAGATTATAACAAAAAAGTTAGCGAAAAATCAACTATTCACACAAACATTTGGGAAAGAAAAAGACTGATTGGGCTAATTTTTGTAATTCTCATTGTCTTTGACAATTGAATAAAACTTTGCCGCTCAGCCATCAATTTATCCCATTTGTAGACTCCCAGTTGCCAATTTTAGATGTAGAAAGATTAATTCTTCACCATTGATATGTAGTAAGTACCCCAAATCCCATTTCCAATCTTATCTTTTCTTCACTTCCTCTATAAATAGCTTGAATTGAGCCATCATTTTACCACAAGTTCCCAACTTTTGGTTCAATTAATTCACACACAACAAATTAAGAATGGCCACTAGCACACTTGATCCAAGTGTCAACCTTCAAATTACTAAGAAGAAACTCCACATCATAGGATCGTAGTCGAGAAAATTGATGATCTTATTAGGGTTTACAATGATGCTCATGTTGAATGGTCACAGATCATGCCAAATGTGACGTGTTCATTGGCTCCCGAGCTCGAAATAACTTGTAGAGACATGATCATAGACAAGTTTAACAACATATGGGCACGTTTCTATTTCCCAAACACCTCCCAAGGAAAGCTCCCTTTGATAGTTTACTTCCACGGAGGTGGATTTGTGTTGGCTCCCCATCTTGGAGTTGCTACCATGAATTCCTAGCAAAATTAGCCTCCAAACTCAATAGCAACATCGTGTCTGTCAGCCATCGGCTGGCGCCAGAAAACCCTCTTCCGGCCGCCTACGACGACGGCGCCAAGGCACTTGTTTGGCTACGGCAACAAAATTCCCTCCCCAACAATGAATGGTGGGCTAATAAGTGCAACTTTTCAAGCATCTTTTTGGCCGGTGATAGCGCCGGTGGCAATAGAGCTTACAACGTTGCCTTAAGGCTAAAGCGGCCATCGGAATTCATCAAAGGTCTCATATTAATACAACCTTGTTTCGGAGGAGAGTTGAGGACTCATTCGGAGAAGTTCACGGTGCAGCCGCCGCGCTCCGCCCTGACGTTGGCGGCTTCCGACACTAACTGGCGGCTAGCGTTGCCATGTGGAGCCAACTGCGACCACCCATGGTGCAACCCGAAGGCGGAAGTAGAGGCGGAGCTGCGGCATTTGCCAGTTATGGTGTGCATATCGGAGACGGATATATTGAAAGATAGGAATTGTAGTTTTGTGATAATTTGGGAAGAGGCTGTCGGAAGGTAGAGCAGTTGGTGAGTAAAGGCGTTGGCCATGCGTTTCAGATTCTTAATAAGTCTCCGCTGTCGGAAAGTCGTGTTCATGAATTGATTTGTCATATAAACGACTTCATCAGTAGGTGGCCCGGGGGTTCGTGGGTGGGGTGAGGGGTGGTGGGGGGAGAGATATTTCTTGAAATTCTAGCATAACTGGTCACTTTCTTGAAAAATAGAGTACTTTCTTTTTTTGTCGTTAGTTATATATTAAATGACGATAATTTAAATTTATTGGATATAAATTTAATGTAAATAATAATTAACACAAATCGAATAAAAATTATCATTGTTAATAATTGGTGATATATACAGTACAACTTAATGATATCAGTATTTGCATTTGTACGTAATTGAATTATTATTGATTCTCAATGTTGATAATTTAAATATAATTTTTATTATGATTAAATCTGTGAAATGTGTGCTAATAAAATGCAAAGTTTTGAGTTTGTACATATTACTAGTTATTGATAATTGAGAACTGTCATTGTACATATATTATTGATGTTATCTTTTTTTATAACATACATATTTTATTCAGTTATTTCACAAAAAAAAAAAAAAATACACATGGATAATAGACAAACAAACGAATTTAACCAATTTAATCTCTTCAATCCAAACACATTTGTATTAGTAATTTGCAAATTAATGACTCAAATTACTTTTATCATTAAATAATTCCAATATACCTGACATAGAGAGAGCCGTAATAAGGGGAAAGACCTATACTTAAGTATTACATCTTGAAGGAGTTGTACTGAATTAGAAACTATTATTAATTATAATTATGACTCAATTTGAATATTTTCTAATTAAGAAGTCATAGTTTGCCTAATAATTATCACTTGACCTAAGTAGTTTACAATCATAAAAAGAATGTGTAATTGGGAATTGCTACATACATTATTTTTTTCTTCAAAATTTTGTTGGAATAAGAATCACTTCTATTATAAATGATGAAGGTCCGAGGTCGGGGTCGTATAAAAACACGTAGCCCTCGCGCCTTCATCACCTTAGCTACCGAACTAATCTTGCTCAAATGAGTGTTCCACGAAGCTCTACTACAGGTTATCCTGCAAAAGTCAATCGAAAGCATTCAGTGAAATTAATTGCATGATTGCATTTTTAATATATTTATTTATATAGCACTTTTTAAAATGTAATAATTTCACTATTACTCAAGTTAGGCATATTAATAGGTATAGATTTAGATCAAATTAGTATCATCTGATTTTAGATATTTAATGGTAATGTGCATAACTCAATTCGACCTAATTCTTTATAGGATCTATGTTTTTTAATGCTACATTCGAGTTAATTGGTTTGAAGTTTGACAAGAAAAATTCAATTCAATTAAATATTTTTTCTTTTGAGTTGTACATGTAATATATAGCCGTCAGATCAAAATAATTTGTGTTAAATTTGAATTTTTGACAATTTTTCACTGTATATCGGTCCAAAAGTTAAATATTTAGATTATAAACCTTAGTTTCACACTATATATCTGTCTATAAGTAAATCATTATATATTATTGCATTCGACATTCCTTATTCTTTTTTTTTCCCTTGGTATTTCTCTTAATTCTTGAGCTAATATTTCTAAGGCTAAGACGCAATGTCAATGGTAAAGTATGAATATTAGGCCAACATAATATATTATATTTTATTCAAAGATCTTCATTATTATTACATAGAAGATTATTAATTTGGTAAAACATATGATCAAATTTTCATGAATCATGCTTAATTATAATTCAATCCACTTATTATGAATTACAGAATTTTATAATTGGATCTGATCTTTTAGACACTTTAATTAGTTAAAAGTTCTAAAATTTCATGAATCAAATTCGGATTGATTTCAAATATAACTGAAATCCAGATTCAGTTATTAACGAATTAGATTGTTTAATTATAAGTTCGATCCATTATTTTGAATTAAAACATCCTTAACAAGGAGAGAAAAAATGAAGAGAATGAGAGAATTATAACTAGGGACACAGTAATTCAATAAATAAATGGTCTTCATGATCAGAACATACTTTTATTCTTTTATAAAATATCAGACGAAAAAGAATTAAAATTACCTCAATACAAGAGCATAAACTTATTTGTTTCACTCTCTTCTCCTTCTCCTTCTCCGTCTTCCTCCGTATTTGATCCATATTTGATTGTTGAAGCAAATTAAATTCTCGCATAAATGTGAAAAAAAATCTCTAAAGCTTCAAGTGAGGAAAAGTGTAAAACAAAGAGGAACTAGTTTTCACTATATAAAAGGTCCAAGAGAAACCCTAGTATTTATAATAGAAGGGTAAGGAAGAAAAAAATATGTTGGTGATTTGGTGAGAAAATATGTTGGTGATTTGGTGGTTGGAGCTCACACCCTCAACCACCCGGTTGTTGCAACTCATGAACAGCATCCAATGCTGCGAAAAAGTAGGAACTGTTCGTTGGCTACCATAAGAAATTAATACATGGAATTGTACTTATGACCAGTCGTCCCAAGTTGCAAGAAGTTGGACAATTTTTAGGTAGATACTGCCAAAAAATTAATAAATGGAATAAAAGTAGGACGAATCGGATCCTGGCATACCGTCATTTCAAAGTGTTTGGTAGGTGTTTATATATCATAAGATGTTTGATAAAATTCTTAGGAGATTAATTATATTTATATTATCTCAAAGTATAATTTGTTATTTTAATTTTTTTAAATGAGCAAGGAGTTTATATAATACCTAGTTTTTCTATATTGAAAAGAGTTAGGAGTTTGGCATAGTTTAAAAGCTATTCCTATTCTTACACGTGTTGATGCGCCTTTTCAGGGGCAAAACCCTATACTATATGTATGTAAGAGGAATAATACTTTTAAACAATTAGATATTTTTATTTAAAGATAGATCAAATCATCATTATCTAACGCCGTCTGTAGAAACGATAATCATGTATCTCTTTTTAATCGCTAGCCCCTCGACTAGGAGGCTATAATGATACCTAGTTGCTCCACTTCTAAAGAAGTCGAGGTTTTAAAATAGTTTATGAATCATTCCCTATCTCCCACACATCGGGGTGCCTTTTTAGGGTAAGAACCCCAACCATGTAAGTTCTTATAACTTATTTTAGTATTTTTATAAATTCTTTTAATTTTAATTATGTTAATTATAGGAATACCATTGTAGATATTTACAATTATTGAGCCTCTTAAGTGGATATTTGGGAGCAAGGAGAGGAATTTGGGACAAAGAGTATAGACAGTGGAGCTGCTCTGAAGATGAATTTTTGATGCATGTCTTTTTGTTCTATGTAGCAATACACACTCTCCCAAGTGGCTATAGCTCAAGGGCATGATTGGATGCATCTATTAGTTAACTTTTAAGAGTTGAGTTCAAGTTCTGAGTTTCATAATATTTTATTTTGTCTAAAAAATCAAGTATTTAGTTTTAAAAGAAGATCTAATTTTTAAATTTCAAAAATATTTTATAATATGTAAGATTTATAAGATTATTTAACTTGACTTATCAACAATCTTGTCGAGTGGCCTATGGCTATGGCCCAATGGTATGAGAGAATAATTAATATGAAAGATCAAGAGTTTAAATCCTTACAAATTTTTTATGTGTGTGTGTAAAATATATATATATATACACACACACACAAATAACCCTCTTAAAGAAAGTTTGTGGCCATATTAAAAATAATATTCCATATCCTTATTTTTTTTCATGAAATATTTTATCAGATTTTAATATTTGAAAATTTACAAAATTCACCTTAAAAAAATTGTTGAAATACTTTAAATATTTTATGAATTGAAGCACACCATAAAAATATCTCACAATTTTTTTATAAAATTCAGCCGGCAGGTCCTCTGAGCCATACACCCAAACTTTTGGTCCATTGGCAATCCTGGCTCGCAGGCCCTCAGCCTTACAATTTGTCAATTGCGTTTCAGATTCCTAGAATAATTAATAGCCTACCTCATCATCAGTTGAAATCGTACCTCGTAATTAGTTTGATCTAATAATCAAATTTTTTAACTCTTGACTAACCTATGCAAGCGACGGATATAGAAATGAGTTTGGGGGCGCCAAAAACTATATAAATATAAAAGTTTAAATATAAATTTTGTAATTTATAAATTCGAAGCACGTGATCCGTATAAAAATTGAGCATAAAGATTTTTTATACAATATATTTCAACAGTAATTGAATTAATATCAAAAACTTTTATAACATCATTCTCAATACAATTAACTAAGCAATTGGCTAAAAAATTATTTTTCACTTTATTTTTAAGCATCTTTTTATAATATTTATAACGGAAAAATTTTTCTCATTTATAACTATTGAAAAACAAAAAAAAGTCAATTTTTTTTTTTTAAATATTCACTTTTATCTCTATCTCAATTTTGTTGAAGTCAAAATTTGGTTTTTCTGCAAGTTCCTTAATTTTTTTTTTTTTTAACTAAATTCCTATAATTTTTTTTACACAAATAGAATGAAAATACCTGAACTAGCCTAACCTAATTATACTTGTCATTTAATTACTTGATTGTGAATATATATGCAAAAAAAAATTCAATTTACAAAATTAAAATGGGTAAAAGTTAAATTAATTAATTTTATTTTTATTGTTAATTAAAAATTAATAAATTTAATTCAATAAATATAAATAATTATTTTTTTAAGGCCCAATAATAGAATGTTGATTAAAAAGCAATTATTTTAATTAATATTAATGATCTATTCTTGTAAAATTTAAATTTAAATTAACTAGCATTAAAACTTATATATATTACACACACACATAAAGTTGGGGGGCCAATGTAACCCTTTCCGTAGTTAACTTCTAACATGCAAGAACCAACTTCATAATTTAGAAGGTGTCTGGCTTAACTTATTCAAAAAGTCTTATAAATTTCTATCTCTTATAAAATATTTTTTAAACTTATAAGATGCCAATTTTTTTATTTTAAGATAGTTGGATAAAATAAAATTTTAAAACTTATAATATGTAATTAATTACAATTTTATAATTAATATGTTTAAAATCAAGAAACTTAATTAAAATCCTAAAAATAAGTTAAAAATTCCTAGCTTTTCTAAAAAAAACTTATAAATTCTTAACATATTATTTTGAAAGTTTATAAATTCTTTTTAAAAAATTTACCAAACATTTTTTATTATTTTATAAGCTCTCAATCATCTTATAAAATATTTAGATAAATTTATAAGTTCACCCAAAACCTCTCTAAATATTACTAAAAAGTAGCACACCTTTAAGTGGTTAACAACCTGAGTGACCTATTGTTCGACAATATAAATTTCTCACATAATGTGAGAAGTTAAGAATTCGAGCTCTAATGAATTCCCAACATGAATGTGTATAAAATAAAAAATAAAAAAGTGCCATGCAGTTGAAGACACGCAATGGTCAAAACATTAGCAAGACAACCCAAAGGAAGTAAACGGACCAAACAAAATTCAAGATACCAAGAGATGCGAAACGTTAAAAAAAAAAAAGAAAAAACGTAAAATAATGTACTTTCGGAACAAATAAGGATTATCCGCGATCACTAAAATTGAAACAACATACAGTAGAAACACTGGCAGCATAGCATCTAAATACCATGAACTTGTCTAACAAGACATCATGACATGATCGATTGACTGAAGAGCTTGATTGGCGAAAAAACGGACGTCTACGTCAGGGTCCTCAGCAAGCTCTACCAAGCTGGGGCGTAATGTTTTTTCAACCACCTACAGAGCAAGGAGAAATCGCAGACAGGGAGACAGAGAACAGGGTATTATCATCAAGAGCAAAAGAGAGGAGCTATCTACTCTACGAAAGAATTATGTGAACTCACAGACTGATCGACAATGGGGATCATGGACTGCAACACCTTTGCTACATTAAATTTAATGTTGGGGACTCTGCATAATATCACAATTAAGTGTATTAGTTGTGGAAACTGCAATTATACTACTATCGCCAATAGATGGAGATGGGAAGAGAACAACCTGTCCTTTGATGCACTAACAATCACAGGCAATAGTTTAGAACATGTGATCTCAGGACCCATGACAGGAGCGAATAAAGAAATTGCATGAAGAACTGTCATCCGATACAAATAATGTGGATTGTTTATCATATCCAAAACCTGTATGGAAAATTAATCAGGATTTTGATGTTCAATCATGTTGAATACTTGAAATCAAACAAGCCACAGTAATGAATCGGGAGCAAGTAATATATTTGCATGACAAACAGTCATCAAACACAAGTCGTGCATATTTTTTTAGCAAGTGGGAGACTTGCACAAGACATGGCATAAATCTTTGTTGATAAAAAAATGATGGAACCAATATTCAGAAGCAGTCATAGTTGCATTGAATTCCAATCATCTAACAATTTTTAACAGTTAAAAAGGGTAAGAGGTATGTAAAAAGTAGGTCCATAACATTAAAAAAATCGCAATGGAACTGTAACAAGCAAGGAGAAATAATAATTCAAATTTACAGAGGAGTCCTACCTTTTAAGAATATCCATGGCTGCCACATTTTCCTTTGGTAGTTAAGAGTAATTAAGATAGTTCATCCTTTTCTGTTTGTAGCACAAAGATGGACAATATTCACCCATTACAGGGCCAATATGTTGATGATTGACATAAGCAGTTCATTATGAGAAGGGCAAGTTTTATTACATAAACTGGTAAAATTAACCCTATTCATTGACTAAACAGAACCATTTTCATTGTTGGAAAGAGAACCAAAACAGATTACCTATTTATGTATCATTTTGATTTAGCCTCACATCACAAACTCAACCAATTGAAGTATGCATGTTGCATTCACTCCTCGAGTCCATTCCTCTTAAGCTTACCAGGACAGTCTTACAAATGCATAACAAACCTCAAGTTATGACAATCTATTCAAATCTTATATATAAATCAATTAAATTAATAAGGAAAATTTCAACCTCTTAACTATTTATATTCTATTCCTTTCTTCACTTTGGTTTAGGAAAAGCAATCCCTTGAGTCTTTATCTGAATCTAAAGGTTGGCAAAAGCCCTTATGCATTTTATCAGTTGTCTCAAACATGACTTATACACTATAGATGCTGCAACCTGCAGAGGATGAGAACCTATAGACCACACACCATCGACTGGAGGATAGTTTCATCCTTCGGCTATTTAAACTCTCCATTCTTTATCTCTCCTTCAGGTCAGTGCAAATGCAGACATTAGTTTTTTTATTAACCTATATAGGTGTTTTCCAACACCTCTGCACTAAATAAGTCAAAAGTCAAAACTTATAATCTAAAAACATTTTGCGGAAAAATTAATCAGTTGTATGAGCAGAAGAGTCCTCTTATTAAAGGCAGGTATTTGCAAATCTAAGCACAACCAAAGCTGGAGCATTTTATGATATTCTTCCACAAACCTGAGGAACTATATGCTGCATTGCCCACTCTGGACCAAATTCTTCTGCCAGACGTTTCAAATTATTAGCTGCAGCATCTCGAATAGAGTAAACCTGCCAAAATTCCCAAAAGTTGAAACAAAAGAAAACTCGTGCATCCACACATAAAGATGGGCAAAAGATGGAAAATATGAAAGAATATATCTTCATTAGCAGTGGAGAGGAACAGAAATGATCAAACAATGAGATGGATTATTATTCAGAGCAGAAAAGAGAATGGACAGGAAACAGATTTTTCCTGAATGTCACATCATAGATGTTAAATTAGATCTCAAAAGCGAAAAGAGAAAGCTGCCAGACATCATTGCTGTCACATATTCTCCAATTTATTGCATCTAAATGAGAAAAAGAATTAATACATGGGAAAACAATTCCACATTATGGAAAATGAAAACCATTAGAGAAACTCTGACCTTGTCCTGTAGCCACTGCATGCAAAGGGCACCCAGCTTATCATCAAAAAATCCAACACCCAACTGGCTAGCCAATAAAGGAATATATTCTATGATGGCAAGTCTCACCCTCCAGTGCCTATCCTCTGCTAGCTCAACAATAGCTGGTAATAAAGATTGAGAGAGTAAATCAATTCCGATAACCTGCATGTGCAGAAAAATGGATGAGTTGACATAGTAATTGGACAAAATAACAGCTGAATGGAACACCACAGACCTGATTGACTTGATCTAGCTTGCTAATGATATTGAGGCGAACATCAGGAAATTCATCTTTCAAAAGAGAAAGAAATATGGGAAGAAGTTGTTCGATAGTTGCATCCTGCATCAACCAGACAATAATATCCAAAACATCAGAGAAATCATGTTGCGAAGTAATATGATATGTAATTAATTATCTAATGGGAAAAAGAAAAGGCAACATGATAGTCAAAAATGAAATAAAGGCAAAAAAAGGATCACATATCAGTTGAAGTCTGCTACACAAATGCAGCACTGGGTGAGCATAGGATGATTGAAATGTCAAAACATATCAAACCAACAAAACATTATTTTCAAAAAACTTAAGTTGCAGTTTCCAGCCAAAATAGTTGGAATTAGTCCAGCAGGTCAAGGGACCAGAAGGGCATCCAAACACCAGTTTTATTCCATTTCAATAAGCATTGATATAGAGAAGCAAAAGAACTTCAATATCTTGACTACGTAGAACAACAAGCTACCACTGCCTCCAGCCAGAGTCCAGGCTGCCTCTAACAATGAGTGACTATAGTGGTGCGCAAGAGTTCAGTAGGAATACATGGGAGGTGATATTCTAGAGGTTGAACAATAAGAAAAGATCATTATGATACATAAACCATGCAAAGGAAAAAGAAACAGAAGCAGGAGTGCTATATGTCAGTATATAGTAATAGAACAGTAGACTGAGATAGTAAAGAGTGGAAGTTTGAGAGAGATTTTTAAGAATCATATGCATGATTTCATAAACCAACTGTTCAGAACTACATCCAGACACATCAGTTCCAGCATCTTACAGGGTTGCCATCAAAGTGGTTAGCAAACGACCAAGTAAGAAACAAGCAGGAGAACAGCACTCTCCTTACATAAATAATTCTTAGGGCAGCCTATTTCCTAGAATTATGATTCTCATGAAACACAAAGATACCACAAATGCAGTAATGTCTCATCAATATGTGCCCAGATGTCAATATTATTACTGCATTAATCTTTGAAGCAGATCTAGTAGTAGTTAAAATACAATCACAGAGGCAAAGCAAACAACTTTCCAACCCCTAGCTATGCATCTATGAAAATAAATATTGCATCAACATAGCATTTTTCTCAACTTACAAAATGTTTTTACCTTCCCCAAAACAGGAGCCATTCCCATTATCACAGACGCCAAAGCAGACCTTACATGCTGTGAAGAATCAGAAGACAATTCCTGCAAGCGTTGACACCTCCCATTATAAGACAGTCACGAAAAGACATAATTTAAACAATATATTCATAACTAACAGGTACATCCAGCTTGATTTGTGCAGCGTGGTGGCTACCTTCACACAGGGAAGAATATGCTGGATAGCAAGTTCAGGATTAAGAATCCGACAGAATTTTGTGACTTTTCCAGCAGCTGCTATCCGTACTTCTGCTTCATTATCTCGAAGTAGGCGGACATATGCAGGAACCAAATCCGTCCTTGAAACATCACATATTTCACTTGTGAACATTACTTATTCCAAGGAGATCGTAAAAGAAAATCATTGACATCCTTAAATGCCAAAAAAAAGTTCAATCTGGCATAAGTAACAAACTCAAAGTGTAAAGGAAGCTGCAACCCATGGGAAGGTAGCACAGTTAGTAAGAGGCGAACACCCCTTAATCATTATTGTACACAAATATCATTATAATGAAGATGTCCGCACTAAAGGAATTTTTCTTCTTTGGGACACCAATCAATATTGCACCTATTATCTAGTCAAATAGAAAGGCTTGAGGTACAACTTTCTCGCTCAAACAAGGAAAAGCAATAGCACTTATGTGTGCAAAAGTGATTTCACATTACAATTATAAAAAATAATTAGATGCGTAACTTCAAATACATGTGGAGATAGATAAGTGTGTCCGCATGCGTGCACTTCTGCAAACATCAATATATTATACAACACATGCACAAGTACATATAACATTTTGGTGCACATGTAGCAACAAAATCCTAGTTATCTAGCATTTCCCATTCCTGTCCAGTCTAGAGAGTATCATGTCTAGATCCCAAGTCCTTGCCCTTGCTCCTTAGGATTACAAAAGATCAAAACAAAGGAGTGGAAGAGATTACTAACATTACCAGCAGTTTAAAAGGCACATGACACAATGCCATATGAGATGCAGAACATCAAAAATGAAGCCAGCTATTAAACAAATACCGAGTAGGTTCAGGTCCCATAGCCTCACAAAGCTCATACAACTGGTTGGCAACCATGTATCGAACACGCCAAGACTTATCCTGACAAATACAGTAAGTAAATCGGAATTAAAAAGAAGAACGAAAAGGAATAAAGAAAGAAAGAAGTCAGTGCACTTGTAGAGATGAAATAAGTATTATGATTTGACATTCGTTTTACACATGGCATTACAGTTAATTTCATGCTTAAAAAGATTAAAAGTTATGCTTATTACGTCTGCCCAAAGTCAGCAAGCTACAGTAAAGCATTTGATAAGAGGATAGATGATCAGAAATTCTTCCAAAGACATAGCTCAAACTAAATTATAGACAAAATACATCAACAATAAACAATCCAACAAATACCTAGCAAAGAAAAGTCTCATGAAGGAAACAGGGACAGATCCAGAACTTAAATTTTTTTGTTTTTTTTTGGCTGTTGCTGCTGTTGATTTTTTTTTTTTTTTTTTT
>JACGDI010005395.1:928155-958862 GCA_014898725.1 Jacaranda copaia
ATGTTGTCATAGAAGTTGAAAACGACGCTATTTCATATCATGATATTCACCAATGATCAAATTAATATCAAATTTTTAACAATATCTTTCTGAATATAAATACCTAAAGAACTAGCTTAAATATCATCTTTCATCTAATTTCTAAAGGGTATTTTTGACAAATATGTTCTCAAACAAATAAAATAGAAGTGTCCTAATGGGCCTAAGCCTAACCTTATTGTAAATTATTTACTTGTAAATATGGACTTAAAACTTTGCAAAACTAAAATAGGTAAAGAATTAATAAAAGTCATTACTAAAATTTTAAATATATTTAAACTAGAAATTATTAAAAAAATTAAAAAATTCTATATAAAAATGTAGGGGAGATTATTACTAAAGTTTATAAATATATAAAAATATTAGAAAAATTAAAAAATGTACGCAAAATGTTGGGGGGACAATGCCCTCCCCCCCAACTTTCCAAAAAAAAAATCATCAATGGAAGAAACTAGAATAGATAAAAAGAAAATGGCTGCAATGTCATAATAGCAGGTCTAGCAATAATAAGTAAAATGAGCAGCAAGTTTGGAGATACCTGAGAGAAGCTGACAATTACAGGGAGAATATGTGCAACACAATCTTGAGGCTCCAATAGCTTCCCAAGAGCAGCACAGCCCTCAACAGCTAGCAAACGAACAGAATCCTGATCTGAAAAGTGGGAGTAAGAAAGTTAATTTCACTTCATCATCTGACCACCCAGCCTCTTACATTTTCCACCCCCATATCAACTATAATTATGCTGCCAACCCAAGTTTCATCCAAGTCTGGCAGTAGAAGGACTGGCGTGAAAAAGAAAAAAGACAAAGCATTTCAATGCATAATTCCAAATTTTTTTAAGAGAACTATGGGACAAGTATATGATAGAAAGTACCCAAAACTCAATTAAAAAATTCATTAGAAATGTTATTTTTGAGGATGTAAGGCTGGATGCTGCACAGAAAAAGTACCCATCAGATGAATTCAGAATTTAATAACAATAATGTTTTTTGTGAAGATGCAATGCCGAATGCATGTATAAATCACATCTTCCACATCTTTTATTACATAAAAATACACCCAGGTTTCATCCAAGTGTTGGCAACAGAAAGGCTGGTGTGCAATAAAAATAACAATAACATTTCAATACATAATTCCAGATTGCTTCAAACAAGAGGCAACAGCCGTGAGACAAGGATACAATAAAAGTAGCCCAAAATAAATTAAAAACTACACTAAGAATGTAATTTTCAAAGATGTAATGCTGGATGTCTGTACGGCAAAATACTCTGAAAATGAATTCAAATTTCAATAACAAAAAATGATACTTGTGAAGATGTAGTGCTGAATGTGTGTATAAAATCATGTCTTGCATGCATTTATCACAGAAAAAATACATCCTTAGATAAACAGCCTCCATCTAGTCATGAACCTATCATCCTCAGGACTAGAAGTTGGCCAAGTGGTTAGCCATCCATGAAGGTAAATACATAAGAAAGAGATTTAAAAGTGCAAGAACTCATGGCTAAAAGGGACTGAGTAACAGTTCAGATGTTCAATGTTTACTTTTGAGGCCCATCGAACCAAGTACCTAGCCTCATGTTACCCAAAAATACACAATATGTTTCATTCATTGATCTAAATAACTATCATAACTTATAATATGCAAAAATTAGAAGTATCATTTACCATCCTGTGTAAGATCCTCAAACATGGACATGATGTCACTCTTGAGATGAGCGGCTTCCACAGTGGCAGCAAATTTGCCCAAATTTGTCGCAGCAGCCCTTCTCACCATAGGCATATCATCTTGACACAACTGACTATACATTGACCTTAGTTCTGTCTTTAGCATGTCTGGGGCGCTTGGATAAGCAATATGAAACAGTCCACAAGCTGAGACTCGAGCCGTAAACCACTCACCCGCTGCCAGCCTCTGTAATTTCAAATAAACAAATAAGCAAAAAACTTGGCATGAGAACTGAAATAGCAGAGACTTCAATACTTAAAAGAAAAAAGTTATTGTATCTGAATACTTTAGCATAAGAGAAAACATGTTTTCACGTGCTAAACATAATAACGAGCATAAGTACTAAGGAAAACAAGAATCCAGAATACCAAATGAACTCCATTCTGCATTTTTTTCGAGGTGATAACAAAAGGATTAATGATAATATCAAAGTGACTCCATCTCTTGTACTTCCTCCATATTTAAACAATTTGCGAGCTACTCAAGAAAGGAAATAATGCAAAACAGAAAACCATCATGTGTCATAAAATATGAAGCATCAGAATTTTCCAACTATGTTCATCAGAATTTCCAACTTTGTTCAGTGGCCACCAACTGTTTGCAGAATGAAGAAAACATTGTTCAAAGTAGCATCAGAAATGACTAAAGAAACTGCAATCTATCTTACATGAATTGCGTCCTGTTTCGCATTTGAGATAATATACAAAGGAAATTGATAGCATTTTCAAGTGATTCCACCTCTCAGCTACAAAGTTAGCAACGTAACAAGAAAGGAAACAGTGGCAAACCAAAAAATCATCACATATCACAGAATTCTGAAGAACTAGAATTGTTCGACTGTGTACCAATAGTCTTGGACCCAACATCTAACAAAGATTAGCATTCTCAGTAGCACAAAAATAATGACGAAACAGCTGATCATATCTGACCTTCACAAGAGGAATAAACCAGTCAACCAAGTCGCTTTCTTTCATTTGTGATCCAATTCTGCACAATGACTCCACAGCTTTGTCCCTCACACAGGTCTCCTCCACAGTACAAAGGGTCTCCAGAGGAGGGAGCAACACATAAGCATACTCCACCCCTCCAACATATGGAATGAAAACACCCAATTCTTCAGCCATAGCAAGCAGCACCTCATCATCATCATCATTATTCTCACTTAAAAATGGTACCAACTCCTTCCGAGTCCTCTCCTCCCCAAGTGCACGTGCTATGGTGGATAGTCTTCGTATAGAGTTCAACCGTAATTGAATATCATCATTTTTTAACTCATCTATTAGTACTGCTATTGGATAAAGTGGCTCATCCACCATTGACATTGCGTCTCACAAATAATTTTCGTAGAGAAACAAGCTTCACAAAAACATTTTAAAAAATAAAAGAAAATCAGCTTATCTAATCTTTAGGGTAAAGAGACAGCATGAATATTGCAGTAGTATAAAAGACCAAAAAACTGAGTCTTCATTACTAAAGTAAAGAAGAATGAAAAGAAGCTCAAGATCCACCTTACAATATTGAAAAGCCAGAGTGATTTTGCCCTTTAAGAAAAACAAAAACTCATTCTTAAACCCCTTTTACGCTCATGTAGTGATCAAACAAGAACTTAACACTGCATAATAAAGGAGTTTCAATAGTGCTACAAAACAAGTGAAATTCAGGTTACTATGCAGAAAGGAGTGCTTCTGCCCGGTTTATTATGAGGAACGAACTACGGCTAATTTCTTGAGGAAAAAAAATACTAATGAATATCAGATTTTATGTCCCGCGGGAAATGCAGTAAAATTTCTATTCCTAACAAATATTTCAACTGGGAAGAAGTTATGCATTTCTTATTTCTTGAGTCAAAAAAAAAAGAACGAAACGGGAATCAAAATCAATTCGAAAAATCTAAGATCTGTCAACAAACAAGAATTCATATCCCGATCGAAAAGAATTAAAAGAACAAATAGAAGATGTAACACGGGTATATTCATATGATCAAGTGTGCATAGAGGCATATATCAAACAAACGATAAGGAGAAGAGAATTACAGGCAATAAGTTCCAGCCGGCTGTCCTCAGATTCGAGAGTTCGGGAGAGAGAGAGAGAGAGAGAGATTTATGTACTTGCTGATGCGTTTGGGGACCGGCGTTTTTCATGTAACCATAGCAGGTCGTCTTTTCTGGCACTCCCCTTTTTTTCTCAATAGTCGCTCGGGCTTCAAATGCGAGTTTATGTGGCACTGCCTAAATGAAATCGTCCCTGAGTTGAGGCATGATATGGGCATGCATGATCGTATCTTTAAAACCCATTTTCACATTTTATATTATTTAAAAATTCAAAGTTACTTACTTGAATTTATTTTTATAGAAATATTAAATATTTTTATTTTTATTCTTCTTAAAAAAATTTAAAATTTTATTATCACATCGATTAAATTCAAATTCAATTTGACAGGAAATGGTCACTCTCATTCCAAAATAATTAAATATACTTATATATTAAAAAAGTACATCTTTTATAGGCATAAAAAATATAAACTTAATAAATTTTCATCCATCTACATCGTATACCAATATTTTCAAATAAATCATCCAATAATATTTTTATTTATTCTAAAATTTCTGAAGATTAAAATAGAAACACAATCAAATGCACAACAACTAAAATATGAAAAGTTTGGCAAAATAACGCGTTGATCCATTCTCTTGGCCCATGGGCCATCTCTCATTCCTTATTTTATTCTCTGAAGCTCGTATACTTGTAACGTTCGAGAGAAATGAAGGCCTATCTTTGAATTGATCCACCCTTTATGGGACATAAGTCCAATATTTGACCCACAACCTTTATTTTATAAGATGATGTTAGAATTTCTACAGTTGGCCCATACTGCAGAGGGATACGCCATTTAACCTTGGGGCCTAAAGGCGTGACTGAATTATCCAACAATGCCTCTTTAACAAATGAATTAGCAGAAATTCAGAATAATATATTGTGTTCGTTAATGTCCTCTGCTCCGTATGCATCTTTAGTTATATAATTTTCAATAGAAATGAGGAAAGACAACTTAATGTTTGGCCACCAAGTAATTTCTACTAATTGGGAATGAAATTGGTACAGCAAATTTCTAGATACTGTTTGGTTATATTTTTTGTTTGATTTTATTATGTATTTTTGAAAAATAAATTATTGGAGAATGTGAAAATTATTTTTTGGTATGTTTATTTATGTTTTGAATGAAACATTTTTTATTGCAGCAGTCAAATCAATGTTTTTTTGTTGGATTTTTAAGTGAAAATGGAATTAGATTATTTTTTTAATATTAGAATAATAATAAAATATATATATATATAATATATGTATGTATATATTAGAAATGTGTATTTTAGAAGAAAAATAGAGATAGATTTAGTTATATTTCTCCAAAATAATGTTGTTCCAAGGAAACATAACCAAACAAAGCCCTAGTTTCTGCAAATAAATTATTTTACAACCTCTTTATATAGCATCGGTAAATGTTCCAAAATTCTCAGTTTCTGGGAAGCCAAATGTAAGAATGCAAACGAGTCAAATCGAGTCAAGCTTTGGTCATTTTTTCAAGTTTGAGCTCAATAAGTCTAGGAAATTGAGGCTCAAGCTCGGTTCGAGCATTTATTCGGGCTTGGCTTGATTCATTAGGTTCAAACTCATAATCAAGCTATAGACCCAAGTTCAACTTGAACTCGAGCTCGAGCTCGGAAAATTAAATTATTTTATAAAAAAATTTAAAACTAGTATATTATATTTTATTACATTTAAAATTAGCTATAGGCTCGAATTCGGCTCCGGCTCGAGCTCAAAAAATTAAATTATTTTATAAAAAAATTTCAAATTAGTATATTTTATTATATTTTTTTAAAATGAAACATATAGACTTGTGAACTTATGAATAAGAATTATTTGGTTTAAACTCGGTTCAAAACTTATATGAGCTTGACTCAAACTTGAGTTCAAACACTTTTTGAGTCAACTCGTCGACATCTCTAGCGAAAGGCTTCCTCTATAGATGCATTGTCGAGTCCTAACCCCAAAATCAAACGAGCACCCAAAGGCCGTTTGTTTCAAATTTTTGGGCTTTGGTTGCTTGTATTGCAGAAGTAATTTTTTTCTTTTTTCTTTTTTCTTTTTTCAATTTTAGCAACATGATTCAACTTAATTTTTAATTGAAGGGTAGAGTCGAAAATGTCCAAAAATTTTAAAATATTCTTATCACTCAAGCTTTTGTTTAACGTTGGTTATTAAATTGAATATACTTATTTATTCAACTTAATATTTCACATATTTTAATGGGCAAAAGAATATAGAACTGTTTGATTCCATCCACAATTATGAGTGTCACATGAATGCTATAAACATCACTAAAGAAATAGATAATTATGCATGTCCTCATCTTGCAAATTTTACAATAAAGGGTCGGGTCAGATTTAGCTTGAAAATGTTGAATTTTAACCAGTCACGTTAAACAAATGCTACAAATCTGAACTGGCCGCGAAAAAAGAAACGATGAGGGAGCATGATTGCACCCAATTTTTGTTCTACGTTGAGTCGGAAATTTCAGGTTATATTAAAATTAAAAAGAGAGTAAGCGACAAAAAAGAAGAAAAAAATTGTTGAAAAAGAGAAATTGAATTTGGTGAACTAAAGTGAACTGTACAACAAATGAATAAATGAATTACAATTATCGTGGAATTTATATACATTCAAAAAAATTAATCTAGTAGGGTAAAAGATTTCCATTGAAAAGTAATAAACTTCCACGCGGTACCAATGAGAAATTGCAGAAGCTTACGGCCTGTTGGGTTTCATTTTTATAAAGTCATTTTCATTTTTTAGTGAAAACATATAGTGAAAAGTTAGTTAGAAAATGTATTTTTGAAAATGAGATGTATTTGAATGTATTATTTAAAATGCAGCTTTATATAAGTATGAAAACGATATGTATTTGGATGTTGGGTGTTTTTGTATTAAACGTTGTGTATTTTTGAATTTAAATTGATAGTGTAATGTATAATTATTTGATAAAATAATATTATAATTTAAATTTGATTTGAATTTATTGTAATTTTTGTGGTGAACGTTGTTTAAGAAGTATTGAGAAGATAAAAAAGTAGATATAAGTAATAATAGGGGGGGAAACAGGTGTAAAATTGGAAAGATAATGTAAAAAGAAATGTTTTAAAAATAAAAATGTATGAAAAAATGATTAGAAGTTGATAGTTTTTTATTTTTATTTTCAGGTAAAAATAAAAATGAGTGTTGAAAATGAAAACAAATGGGCCATTGGATCGGGCATTGCTGCGCACTGAACGATGCGTCGTCGTTTTGGGTTTGGCGGAACGCCTTTACAGCCCTAAATTCAAAACGCACTCGTGAGCAGGAAGTATTTTTCTCCCTCCGAAACATTTCCCGCTCTTTGAAACTCTCCGATCAATGGCTCCAAAGTCCGATAGCACCGAAGGTAATCTTTTGCATATATTCATAGCTGTAAACCATGAAATTCCAGCTCTTTGGATGATTTTTTCTTAAATATATGAACATGTTTTCTTATTTTTATTTCCAGGAATCGTGCTTAACTTCGTGAATGAGGTAAATTTCGTCCAATGCCTTTGTGTTTTTTGAATATTGACCTTTCACTTTAATTATGGGGGTATTTGTGAATTTCTTTTAGTAATTTTTTCTTTATTCGAATTTAATTAGTTTTAGCTGCCTTCTCTTTTCTTTTTTGTTCCCTCCTCTTGAAGATCGGCAGTAAGATTTGTAAGTTGTTTGAGTAGTGTCATTGATTTTAATTATTGATTCCCTACTCAGTAATTTTGTGAGAATCTAATTATTTTTTAGCTTTATTCCTTGAGTTTTCTCTTATTTCAGGCTAAACGAGTGGTTAAAAGGAAATTGGAGTATCTCGATGAAAAAAGGGAACGATGATTGTTTAATTTATTTAGTTCTGAATGTACGTAAATTGTGGATTAGATTTCCTCAGTAAATTTTAATTTGACAATTTTTATGCCTTGAATGTGCCCCACGGATGTCTTTTCCACGGAATTTTCTGTCTAATTTTCTTCAATTGTTTTTTTCTTTCTTTTTTGTTTTTGTAAATTTCCTAACATAGTAAAGTATTGCCAATGTTAAGTTCTTATCCACACATAATGATGTCAGCATTCCTTATGGAGATTTGGTATGTATTATTTGCAGCAAAACAGGCCCTTGAATTCCCAAAATGTGGCAGACTCGTTGCAAAAATTTAATCTCAAAAAGGCTGCGGTACAAAAAGCATTGGATAGCCTTGCGGATGGTGGGAAAATATCATCCAAAGAGTATGGCAAGCAGAAAATATACCTGGCTAGGCAAGACCAGTTTGACATTCCAAACAATGAAGAGCTCAATGAGATGAAAGAACAGAATGCCAAATTACAAGAACAGCTGAATGAACAAAAGAAAGCTATTGCTGAGGTTGAGGGAGGTATATGTTTTTCTCCTTTGATCTTTTCTATTTGTTTCAGGTGATTGATGAACTGTTGTAAACTGAAACAGTTTCATCCACATTATGATGCGTTCTGCATCCCAGATGTTAGTTGATTTAAATAATATCTCCTATGATTTTACAAACAACATCTATGAATTCCTTGTTTCTTGTAAGAATATTTTAATATAAACCTGCTTCAGAAAAGGTCCTGTGTATGGTTATGCCAGAAAATAAGTAGGTCCGGGATTCCCAAAGCAAAATTGAGTGATGCAAAATGAAGACAGGCTGCAGATTATCGCATGATTATTCTTTTTCTTGTTGATATGGGTTGGTTTTGGGTTTTTTATGTCTAAATTCTGAGTTTATGATAAGATGTGATGTTTTCTACCCCAAAGAGATGCTTCATTGTGTAATCTGGTCTGTGTGCACTGATTATGGCAGAGATTAAAGCACTGCAATCAAATTTGACATTGGAAGAGATACATGCCAAACAAACCAAATTGGGAAATGAGGTGAGTAATGCATAGGTAACATTCCTGCACTCCCTCACGGACAGCATAGAATATAATCCATGACATTATACATTTGTAATGAATTGCAGGTTAAGCAAATGGAGGAAAAGTTGGTTAAGCTGAGGCAAGGAGTCACACTGGTTACTCCAGAAGAGCGGCAGACTGTGGAGAAGATGTATATGGAAATGATAAATCACTGGAGAAGGCGCAAGAGGATGTTCAAAGATATTTGGGATGCAATAACCGAAAACTCCCCCAAGAACCTAAAAGAATTTAAGGTATCCTTTTGGCTTATGTCGTTTGCGATTTAATTCTCAGTCACTTAGCAAATATTTTCATAAAAAACATCTACACTTTCACAGGAAGAACTTGGGATTGAGTATGACGAAGATATTGGTGTAAGCTTGCAGTCCTATGCTGACCTAATGCCAAGTGGAAAGAAGAGAGCCAGATGCAACTAAGCCTTTTTAGCAAGATACCAGCAGTAGACATAGCTCAAGATTTTGTATCTTATCATTGTACGGTAATTTTAATTTCTACATCATATGAAGGTGTAAGGTTTTTGTATATGCGTGATTTGCTCTTTCCATATTTTTGTGCTATGGCTTGGGTTTGCAGAATATGCTAACAAAGCAAAGGCAAAATAATCCGTGGATTAAACTCTCGGTCATCGGGTTATTGACATGATTAACAATCATTATCTTTGGAATTTCCGCACAATCTTGTGCCTACACCAGACAGCATATGCTTTAATCTGATTATTTTTTGCACTCAAAATTCAACTTCGCCAAATCATTACAAATTTTTTCAAACTTTACAATGAAAAAACTGAAAAACAAAATAATTTTCTAGCACGGCCTGTATTATTACAGAAGAACTCAAAACAGTAATAGCACCCATCACGTAATGTATGTTCGTCACCTTTTACGCGCCCATCCGGTCCTTACGGAGATTGGCCTCCTATTGATGTTTAAGGGCTCTATACTTGGAGTTGTACTGTACCCTTCTTCTGTATCATTCTTCCTGCTTTTCTGCTCATCTTCACCATCACTTTCATCAAATACTACATCTCTTTGCTTAATTCGTCCCTCTTCATTAGAAGATATTCGAAGTCCCTCCATACTATCCTCCAATGAATCCGAGCTTGAAGCGGAAAATGATCTCTTAAATATGATTCCATCCTTATTCGGCTTAAGCTGTTCCATTCCCTTCTCAACATGTAAACTTTCATCCTTAGTTTCCAAGTCATAGTTGTGAACGGGGTGGATTTTGTCAAATTTCACTTCGGTCTTCATGTGTTCATCCTCCAGTGAATCTTTCTCGAGTTTGTCTTTCATTGGCCGAACTGTGGCTGACACATTTCTGGGACGGAGATTGGGACTGCTGGGATCATCAGGATCTGTGGATTCAGTCCGAGACAATTCCACCGCTGCTCTGGCGGCGGCTGCTGCATAAGCCGCTGATCTGAAAGCTTCTTGGGCTGCATCAGCTACGTCCCTGTATTCTCTCCTCATTTTAGCCGAGTCAGAAAAATTGTCATCCCATTCTGTCTCATCAGCCTGTATTGGTTTATTATCCCTTAAATTAGAAACTCCTGACGGGGCTGAAGGGCTTGGCTTCTGCTTCTTCTCCCGGCCTGAATCCTGATTTTCCTGGAATCCACAAGCCATTTTTTAGTGCTTATATATATACATACAACAAATCACACAAGCATTTTGCAAATAAAAATAAGTCGAATGTTGTGCTCATATGACACAAATATATCAACAACTACGTACCACTATGGTGTCTGATGGAGTTTCCTGAATTGGAAGATCAATGTTGTTGTCTGAAGCAATCTCCTTGAGCACCTTCATTTTGTTCTCCAAGCTTGGCGCTCTAGTGGACAGCTTTTGTATAATCTGGAGAAAGAGATATTATGACTTCAAAAAGAAAGTCTGGTTAATAGTCATTTATGAAAAACCATAATTATTAGTGCATTAATTTACCCTAGGATTTACTCCACAGTTATTGCGTAATTCGACAGCTCGGGCTGCAAATTCTCTTCCAAACCGTGACGTGAAAATCGCGCGAATCTCTTGAAGTTCTGGGAATTCTCCACATCTTGTGGCGGCGTAGATCAAGGTTGACACAGCTTCATTTAGCTCTTCAGGGCAGACTCTACAAGGAAGAACCCACAAACAACTTTAGCATAAGAATCTTGAAAACCAACGTAGGATTCCAAGAAAAAGAAATATAGTAATTACTCCCCAAGTTTGTCTCAATAGATCAAAAGCTAGCTATGAAAAAATAAAAAAAAAAACCAACTTTTCATGTTCAATAAGGTTGACCCTCTCCATCAACAGATGGCAATAGCCTTCCAATACAACAAACACATCCAGCATATTCTGCTCCTTGATCACTTGCTCAACCTGCATATATATCACTAACATCTCTCAATAAATATATAATCAGATGACGAATATATATATATATAGATATGTGTGCGTATTGAGATTACCCTGAGAAGAGCTCTTTCATGGTTGCTAATTTTAAGGAACTCAACGACGTCGGACCGGGCAAAGGAACACCGCGCCTGGCGCTGGTTCTTGAGGACGGCCAACCGGGAAACGGCCAGCGCCATGGTGGCTTTGAATTTCGAGGTTTTAAAGCGTCTTCCCAGCAAAGCATCCAGTTTTCTGCCCATGCTTATCTTATTGTACTGCTTTTCCACTGAACTACTAGCAAGTATAAAGATTAGATTCAGCTAGCAAGGATACAAACGGGACTTGCTCGTTTGCACCTTTTGTTGATGACGAGGGGAGGAAGACTTAGCCTCTGCGTGTGTGTTTATGTTAATCCTTTTTTTATATATGGTTTAACGTAGAAGATCCTGTAACTATAGGAATTATATTGTTCTTTTCTTTTTCTTTTCCTTTTTGCAATAATAAAACGTGTGGGGATTTTTCTTCTTGATGAAGGCTCCAATTCATTTTTTAGGAACGAATGTGAAATGGGAATTAGTGAAAAGGTACGCGGTCAGTTTGTCTGCGTCGTAAAAGACTGAGGAACTTCGGAGGCCAAGCGGTCCTATTGGCACGCGTTCGTCAACGTCCGTCATGCTGCGGAATTATCGAAGGTTCATTTGAGACAACTTGGAAATAATCTACAATATATGTAATTAGAACATATACTAAAACTGATAATATTTTAATTTTTCTTGAAACCAATTCAGTTAAGTCGGCCAAAATTTTCTGTTTGCATTCTTTATTTTATTTTATTTCATTTTGTAAAACGTATTAAATATTTCTTTTATATAAGTAATTAATTAGAATTTAAATACAGTTGGTATGTATTGATTACATTGAAATGAAAAATAAAACATGAAATTAAATAAATGATTCAAAGGAATATTTCTTCCCAAATAAATTAGCCAAGTGACGAAGTGAATAATTTTTATTTTCATTTAATTATTTTGTAATATATTGTGCGTCTATTTCAAAATTTCATACATCCATAATTTGTGGCATTATTCTCCTAATATGCTTTCTTTCTTATTGTCCAGACTTGGCTCAAAGACATAATTGGTTAGACTTAACGAAGGTGGAAAACTTATTAACAATATTCTGAAGTCCCAACACGAAATATGAAGAAAAGATTAGACAACAGACATGCTTCACAGGTAAGGGTTTTACCTTTGAGCTTGTCTGTTTAATTTGTAGGATATCTCTATCCTATGTTTTTATTCACAATTTGTTTCTCGTAAGTAATTGTATTCTTTTATAGTATGTATAGGTCCCATATTCTCACTTACCTAAGCAATGGTTAAGGTAATATGAGCTCTGCACTGTCAGATTTGTGGGCAATCGCAATCATATTTAATAAAATGACCTTTAAATTCAACTCTGACTGTAACAATTATCAATTTAGTTGCCACAATCGCAAGAAAAAGAGCCCCACAGAAAGCTGAGTTTGGCGGCCAGTTTGCATCAATCTTCTTCATGAATGTATAAAAATAAAAGTGAGATGCAAAGTTTTGCCCAAAAATGTGAATGATACAAAAGTGCCAATGACTTGAACTTGCTGGACATGGTTTAGCTCTACCGCACTGAAGGAACAAATTGCAGTAGAGAAAACACGAAATCTAATAAGAGCTTTTGAGTGCAAGTTGGGGTATTTTTAATTGAAGAGAGAAAATTTTGGCAATCTCTTAATAGACAAATAAATGGACTTGGCCGCAAGAATTGTTTGAGTGACCAGTGGCGAGAAGGCTTCTAGAGACTTAAGGCATGAGTTCAAGTATTACAAGTAATCTCAGAAGTCAAGGCCCATGGAAATGGACCACAGGCGACGTCTAGAAGGCATAGAACTGTTCGAAGGAGCAAAATCCGAGTACATGCTTGATTTGAGATCAAGACTATCAATAAGTCAGATGTAGATCAGATCATATTGAATTTGAATCCAAAAGTAGTATGCCGTATACAAATTCAATCCAATATCTTACAGAATTTGTAGTTGATATAATCATATTTGAATCCAAATAAAAGTCGAATATTAGTTAGATATCCAAAAAAATCCAAATCCGAATACTCCAAAAATCATCATATATTTAATATTTTTCTAAAAATTTAGTATAATCCAAATTCAAAATAGTAATCCTCAAAAAAATACACAATAAATTAATGAATATATTTTCAAGTCTATTAATCACTTAAAAGTAATAATAGAATTTAATTTAATCACATTCATTCCTCATTTCATTGCATTATAGGTTCTGTTGCTGATAATAGTTCTTATTTAACATTATAAATATATAATTATACTTTATTCTTTAATTAACTAATTACAGACTCAAAGTTCTATAAAAAAAAAAAATTCATTTTAATCAAATTAATATCTAAATTGCATTTTTGCCATATCATGACATTCAGCTCTTACACATTAATCTTCTCACATCATTTTCTATTATAACAATATAAAAATAAGTTATATAATTATGATATAAATAAGTTTAAAATCTAACAATTTATATGAGGCGCTTGGTTTGATATATTATATAAGAGTTTATTACTCATTTCATCCAAATATTCACTTTAGCATTATTATAAGACCATGTGCACGTACATGCATAATATTATACATGTATAGTACTAAATATATTGGGCTCCGAATTGTTAATGTATAGCATCAAACCATATCCATATTTTCTCCGTTTATTTTGAATTGCAAACTTTTTTAATCAGATTATATCCGTCCATCTTTTATCAATTAGAAATAAAAAATAATCAATTCAAATTAAAATCCACTCCAACCCTATTTGAGATACTAAGGCAATATTTATTTATTTATTTATTTTAAAAACTTGTTAGAGAAAATATTTTAATAGATTGCATAATATGTTGAGAATAAAATTATGTTTCATTATATTCTAAGAGAGAAAAAAAATTTGCTGTAAATATTTTTTTATATAAATTTTTGTTGATCAGTGGTCACATTAAAATTTAATATTATTATATGTCATTCTTATAGAGATATAATAATAAAAATATATGTATTTATGCTAAAATTATTATTGAAAAATATAAATATATATTTTGATTAATGTTATGATTTCAAATGAATAGAATTATTTAATAATATTTTGGGAGAAAGAGCTAAGTTTTAGAAGAAATGGCCTACAATATCCAGCAATGAAATTGAAAGTACTGCTTATCTCCAAGAATCTCCTGATCATATGAAAGAAAATAAACCCAAGAAAATTCCCACGTCGATCATATTGTTGAATCATAAAAATTTCGAAACAAAGAGATTTGTACAAAGAGCAACATGAAAAAAAATGATTAAATGGTTGAACTCCAAAACATTGACAATATTAGATGTATTGATATCAATGCAACTCATTATTTCAATATATTGTTTCTTAAAACAAAATTGGATTATCTGAACATTAATCCAAAATCTCACTCGGTATTGGCCTAAATTCAGAAAATGCTCCCAATATCTGGGATTGGAGCCGTACTCACCAACATTATTCTCCATAAGACAGAAAATCTGAATATATGTTCTAGAACGCTGCTTGACCACAAGTAGTCGTAGAACTCAAAAGCAAAAGACATTATTCTCCATAAGACAAAATCTGAATATATGTTCTAGAACGCTGCTCGACCACAAGTAGTCATAGAACTCAAAAGCAAAAGACATTATTTCATGTTTGTTGTGTAAACGGCCAGGAATAATCAATTCAATGATTTCACACACTTAGATTTAGGGGTCTATGCATTCTCAATATGGCTACACCACAAATTAGTCAAAAGCAAGGAAAAAATCATCGACTAACGGGACTAAAAGAACACATAAACCTCCACATAGCCACGAAATTCAAACATTTCAACTTCTTCAAATTACATTATTCAAATAAAAATAATTTAGTTGGAAATTCAGGGATTCCACATAAACAATAAAATAGTTCAAACTACCACCACAGCACAAAAAAATAGAAAAAGAAAAGAAAGCCACCAACAATGCAAAGGCAATAAAAACGTCCCGGCCAGAAGGATGAAACTTCTTCATCTCCAAATACCATACGAGATATGCACTGGAAATTGCCATCATTTGATACTATTCTTACAAATGATATAAAAATGTACCATCACGTTAATTTTAATAGAATAATGAGCCTACAGGTGTCTCTGTCATATACATATAGAACAGACAAATGTCTTATTTATTGAGAAAAAAGGTGAAAGAGAACAAACCCAAGTACAGAATATAAAAGCAAGAGCAAGACCTTGACGTCCCACATTCTTCCTACAAATTCAGACATGGTAGCGTGGAATTTCAGTCTGATTCGGCAAGGTACAATTCGCATGACACAATATCCCATGATGCCCAAAGAACTGGTATCTATTGACACAACAGACATCTGTCTTTCCATAATTCCCAACACAACCCAAAGAGAGGGGGAACAAAAGCCTACGACAAGCAATGAGCCTCTCCATTCTTAATACCTTCACTCACATGAAATGAGACAATCAACTAGCACACAGAACCCTGCAAAAACCCCGCACCTCAAAAACCACCTCGAACCCCTCAGCATAATTAAAGAGATAAAATGGATTGCCCACTCTCTAGAAGATGGCACTGAAGCTTGATTTCTGGCAGTCAGGCTTTCGATATTTGTGGTTACTTCTGAAGTATACAAGCAATAAACAAAAACATTTACAGTTGAAACCCTCATACTTGCCCCTTTATAGGTACACATAAGATCAGAAAATTTTCCTACTTTAGGGTGCAATAACAGTAATTGCATTAAATGAAGAGACTCCAGGAACTCAAATAATTGCTCATAAACAGACAACAACGGAAGGCTGGTCATGCATAAACATAAATACGAACAAGACTCTCTCAACTTCTTACGTTACACATCCCTTGAAAGGCCTAGTTCAAATCACAAGCTAAATACATTAAGAGTAGACAAAAAAAGGGGAAGTAATTTATTTAAATCATATAGGGGGTGTGATTTATTTAATATCTCTTATACGCACCTTAACATGGACAGTTATTCTTCACCATTTTGCTGCATAGACTGATTGCCATACATACATTCTAAGTTTCCATTAAGTTTTCACTAATCAAAACTCTCAATACTTTATTTTTTATATATAGATTTGTAACTCTTGTACTATTCTGTATGTATCTACACAAAAATGCAGTTATAAGTTTCAAAAACAATCATTTTCCTTAAGCTTTGTCTCTTAAATCATATCATATTATCATGTCACATTATATTTTTTAAAATGAATACAACCCCATGATTCCATCTCTATCCTATGTGAACCATGCATTGGACAGCTTTTTACTCCATGTGTCCACATCGTACAGGATGTTTCACTTTTTTATCTAACTTAAAGTCAATCAGTTAGCTCCCAAGGGCCTGTTTGGTTTCATTTTGTGAAGCCATTTTCATTTTCTAGTGAAAATGCATAGTGAAAAGTTAGAAAATGTGTTTTTGAAAATGGAATTGCATTTGGATGTGTTGTTTAAAATTGTAAGATTATATGGTTGTGAAAATGAGATATATTCTGATGTTGGGTGTTTACGTATTAAAAGTTGAGTATTTTTTGAATTTGAATTAATGATGTGATATGCAATTGTTTGAAAAAATGATATTATAATTTAAATTTGAATTTGAATTTATAATATTTTTATGGTGAATGTTATTCGAGAAGTATTAGGAAGATAAAAAAGTAGATAAACGTAATAATAGGAGGAAAATAGGTATGAAAATGGAGAGAGAACGTAAAAGAGAATGATTTGAGAATGAAAATATACGAGGAAATGATGTAGAAGTTGATAGTTTTCTATTTTCATTTTCAGCAGAAAATGAAAATGGGGCTTGAAAATGAAAACAAGTGGGCCCTAAATGATTCTTAATTTACCCCACAAATCAGCTATTAGTTATTCCTTATTTCCATGTGTATGATATGCATAAATTATATGGACAGTAAATTTCATTTAGCTGTATTCATTATGAAATGTTTTTAGTATAATAGTGTAGTTTTCAAAAATAGAAGATGAAAGTGTTTGTATTAATGCATCCGAGCATTTTTGTTTAAAAATAAAGTCCATGAGATGCCTTGTAGAATAGAAACAGTAAGATGGTAGTTGTATAGATTTACTCTGGATAATTTTAAATTTAACAAGTTCTCTTTCAATCCTATTGCAATCTAATTTTTCAATCATAAGCTTCTTGTTTAAAGCATAATATATTTTGTTCTGCTTATGTAATGTTTAGAGTCGCATTAATGAATTCAGGCCCAAGCTTAAGTCATTACTTCATCAGCTCAGATGATTCTCGCTGCCTTTCAGGGGAAAGACAGGCATAGAACTGGATCATCTTCTATTCCCCCCAGAAGCTGAATGTGGATCCATCCACATTATTCTCAAAGAAAAAGCAAACTGATCACTGCAGGGATTGCAGCCAAATACAAGTATACTTTTCTACATACAAGATGATCTTCACATGGTTAAAATTAGTAATGTGATCCCTCTTTCCTTTAAAAAGTAGTATTGCTAGCAGATCACAGACAAATTTACCAATTTCTGTTTCTTGGCAAGCCAGAAACAAAAGAAGGTACTCATCCACAGGATGACTATAATAGATATTTTACATCTAGACAATTAAACCTATCACATTATTTTGTGAGAATAGGTCTAAGGTAGAACTCCAAAAAGACACAATCTGCACTAAGTCGTAGAAAAAGGATCTCCCTTTAGTAGGAATAGAGAGGTCTCTCTAGTCTCTTCAGTCTCTTTTACCTGATCATTTGACATCCAGAAAAAACTACAATATCTTCACCAAGTAACTGCTATTCCATTTATTTTTATTTCATTTCTAATGCATGTAAACCAGCTAAAGAATCGTTCATCATTCCAACATGCTTTACATCTTACATGATTTCAATTGGATCTATCATGAAAACTATATTAATGAAAAAGAAATAAATACCCCAAAAAAAAAATTGCACGCTAATATTGCAAAATCATGCTATGAAAACCAAAATGTGAAATTTTGACACAGGAAGAGAGAGATAAGAATAACAACATTGGGAATGTATTGGAGTTCTTTTCCAACTTGCAGATTATACACTTCATAAATAAATATCTTCATCAGTAAAGAAAATATCATAATGCGATCACAATAAGATGCTTAAATTCCACTTGTTAACAGATGTTCATTATTACTGTCAACATGTATTCACAGAACAGGTATGCAATTTTTCAGTATAGTGATGGAAAAAAATTCAGACACTGACAAATTTGTAAGTCTATGCGACTTAAATAGAGCCACTCGTTTACCAAGTAGAGATTCCCAGCTGAATCAGTTCAAACAGTGAACTTGTCCACAACACCATCTCACGCAAATTCTCTATATCTTCTCACCATTCTCAAATAATATTAAACAACAAAAGTCCATGCACTGATAAGCAGTCTAAATAACAAATATATCTGGCCACATGATAGAGTTCTTTCACTAGAACTCACCAAATTCACAATAATGCAGAAGAAAACTCATGAATTTCAAGCGAGAATTGTTTATAAAACAAGAATACCATCCTCAGCAACCATGGCAATAAAGATAATACATAACTAATGACAGTACAGAATTCTGACCAACAACTTGGAAATTGCTTTAAGGAACAAAAAGAAAACATGAATGAAAGAGATGAGATATCAGTATTGTCAACCCAGTTTCAGCCAATAATAGGGGGTACTTACTAGGGTTGTGGAAGCCAGAGAACTCAACCCTATAGGAAACTGAAAAATGCAGGTCAAAACTAATTATATATCACGCAAGAGTAAATTCTTATCACAAAAAGAAAATAGACGAAATCAAATTGGTCACTTACTGAAATACTTTGACACTTCAAAGCAGCAACAAAGATCGCCAGGCATGTATCCTCCAGAACAACCAAACCATGGGTCAGACAATGCAATTTTAATAGATACTACAGCTAAATATCTAACAGACAGAAGGAACAACTATATAACCACAATGCAACAAAAAACAAAAATTGGCACACAATGATCTGCCTAAATCTTGAAAGAAGATTCAAGAACATAAGAAAAGAAGAAAATAAACTTCTTCTGATGTTCTGGAATGCGAGAGGCACAAACCATAAATAATAAATTTAAAAAATTGAAGGAAAAAATTTCTACCCAATACCATATACAGTCATGTGTGATAATAAACAAGGAACATTAAATTCTTCATAGCAACCACCCAAATGAGTATACAACATGGAAATGCAACATGCAAAATCATCACACTCAATTCTAGGAATAACTCATCTACTTGACAGTTAAATGCTGCAGTTGGCGGGACCAAGATATATAATCCACATATTCTCAAAGGTTCCACATGTAAACTCCTAAGAACAAACCAAGGTACCTTCTATAGAGTGTCTTTAATCATCTAAACCACTGAATGGTTGCCTCAAAGCACAGGTGAATTTCCTGAATGAAAGATTACATTAGACTCTCCAGTGAAAACAAATGTGAGAAATGAGGATAAATAATCTATACCAACTTTGCGATTAAATTCCTAAAGCACCCACGATAATAACACGTGTATACATATATTAGGAAGACATCAGTTTCCTGGTTCTCTTCTGAGACAAATAATGCCTCAAATTTAACTGCCAGAATTAAGTCCAGCATACAAAAGAGATAATGCATCATAAAATAAAGCTAAATTATTTTAAAGCTTTCTTAACTGTCACCATCAAGAATTAGTACAAACAAAAGGGAAAAACGCCTTTGGGGAGTTATCTTACAATAGAAACAGAAAACAATCCATGTAAAGAACTCCCAGTTAGATGCCTCCCCAAGATCATCTCTAAGAACTTCAACCATGCCCAACCACTGTCTTCTGAGTTGTTTGCTCCAGTGCAGAGAATAGAAAGACAGATAAATACCCAATCATTAGAAAATTGAGTAATTGAGATCACATCAAAATGTACAAGTATCTAATGCAATAGGAGTTCTGTAGTCAGAAATCAGCATCAGGGTTCACTTGCCCGTGATGAACGGATGGCTCAATGCTTGCGACACATTCAATCTCTTGTCTGGATCCAACACAAATATTTTTTCCATAAGATCTTTAAAATTAGCTACCATTCTCGGATCCTCGCCAAGGGATCCCAAAATCAACGTGCCAAAATCTTTTGGCCTGATATTAACCACCAATCGCCTTATTGCCTGCAAAAACAGGTTAAAAACACAACAGAAGTTCAGGATTCCATTCTCTCCAACATGATCTGGAGTTTCGTTCTAACAGACAAGGAAAAGAAAAGGCACTAGATACACCTACCTTCTTTGTGACAGGGTCCTCCTCAGTTGCAAGGAAATTCAAATCTTGGTCAAAATGATGATCCACGAATCCTCCCTGAATCAAAGTAGCAAGTAAAGACTCACAACCAGCAAATATCCTGAGAGCATGCTTGAAGAGTACATAACTTAAAACGGGAGAGGTCTGGGGGAGATAACCTGGGAAAGGAAAAGTCAATTAAACTGAAATCTTACCCTTCGTAGCATCTTTTTGGGGAATGGACCTTTCAGTTCCATGTGAAGGCGAAGCATGTCATTATTAGTGGGACCAGGAAAGAGGACCTTTCCTGTGTAGAGCTCAAACAAGCAACAACCAACTGACCACATATCCATTGGGTGGTCATACGGCAGGCCCAGAACTACAGAAAAACAACATCATTCAGAAGATTTGCGTCTTTGGAAAAGAAACAAATGCAATTAAAATTGGGAAAAATGAATCACTTACTTATCTCTGGTGCACGATAAAAACGGCTCACAAGGTAAGGGGTGATATCATTTTTACCAGCAAACATGGCATTACCAAAGTCACAAAGTTTCAATACATTTTTTGCTTCATTCACCTGAGGGACATGCATAAAATTAGTGAACGGAAAAATAATTGTATTTTGGAAACAAAACAAATTACGAGAAAACAAACGAATAGGATGTTTGACTGCATACCAGCATGTTATCTGGCTTAATATCACAATGAAGAACACCACAGTTTTTCAGATGTTTCAGAGCTATGAAGAGTTGCTTTGCGTATGCCCTCACAGCAGTAAGCTTCAGACCAATATTACGACCAAATTTCTTAAGAACTTCGCGTAAATTCATATGAAGAGATTCAAAAACTAAACAGAGATGATTCCGGTACTTGAAGTTAGAAAGAAATCGAACACAATGGCGCTTGTTCTCAGGATCTGTGCCAACTAACTTCTTTAATATGATCAACTCTCCCATACCCGCCTTGTACCTAATACAAAAATAGAAGACATAATAAATTAATCACAACTGAACATAATAATCACAGTTAAAAACATCAATTTAAGCATAAAATTCTGAAAAACCAAAATTACTTACATTGTTTCATTATTGCGTATGATTTTGATTGCCACCTCTTCAGGTCCACCAGGCTCAGCCTTGAGATCCTTTGCACGAACAACAGTAGAAAAGACACCTTTCCCATGAGCAGCAACAATGTCATACCGGCTATCAAGTATTTCACCAAAACGGTAGCCTGAATGTTACAAACATGAAGAGAGGAACTAGATGAGTAACAAAAACAAATGGCAATTCAAACAAAAGGAGGATAAAAATATCTTCTCTGCATTAGTGGAAGTTTTGATAAAAATGGAGATGTTGACTTGCATCAAAAGTTTTCACGTCCCAAACACAGATTTAAGTTATAGAGAACCATCTTTTACATAACATGCACCTTGTCAACAGTACCATAAATACGTGTTTCAAACCAGAAAATTGAGGGGAAAAAAATGCACACCAACCCATTCACTAGATTTTATAAAAGATAAAATTAAAATGCGGAGTGGAGCTAACAACATCCAAGAGGGGACATATAAAACAAAGTGCGGAGTTTGGTTGTTCTACATACCATAGTAACCTTCTGCATCATCCCAATTGTCATGAAGCTCACTCTTTTCAATAGCCATGCCATTTCCTTTACCCTGTCGAAGGATTTCATTAATAGAAAAAGATATAATGAGTATAATTGTCCCATCATCATCAAGAAAAACTGCATAGCATCATAAGATATATATTAACAGAAAGCTTCACTGACTAGGTGACTTATATTGAAGAGTGACATAAAGCATAATTTTACAGATAACTGAGAACATTTCCTACATGATCAAATGAAGACAAAAACAAAAAAGCCTAGTATTTGGATTTTTGCAAAATGAACTGAAAATACAATGTTAACCCTTCCAAGTACAGAAAGGAAATATATCACCAAAGAAGAGAAAAATTTCCATCAAGGGAACTAGGACATTGTAAACAGAAATGTACTACAAATATTTACACAATTAATATAAATTGGATAGGAAATTTAAAAAATGAAAGTGTGTCCACATGAGAGTTGAGACTAACCGTTTTGTGAACTCCAGCAGGTGATTCTCCAAATATATCATCACAAAACATATCAACTGATCTCTCACTCTGCATAGTTATGGAAACATTTAAATTAACATCTTCAAAGCAAATCAGAACATAAAAGAAGAGAGAAGAAATAAAAATGTAAAAACCAACTAAGATACAAGAAAATGCCACAAGACAAAAAAGAATTATCAAGTAGAATTTCTCATTGCCGACTTTGAGATCACAAATTCTATAGTTGACTCACCTTAGGGGTACCATCTCCTAATCGGCCAGTTCCAATAGGACTCTCAAGTGCAGAAAGATCATTTTGTGAAGGTGATTTTCCAACAGAAAAGGATGACTCAGCATCATAAATATCTACTCGTTCCACCCGAATGTCAATGTTTTCTAGTATAACTTCTGCAGATTCCACTTGTTCAGAGGATTGTCCAACTTGTCCCTTAACTGCCCCACAAGCAGCAAATATTAGCCAAGCGTGACATCAACAGAAGATGAGAAACATACATCCAAAAATCTCTACCTATGAGAAATATAAAAGTTGTACTTCATAGCAAAATGCTAGTGTCTCATCCAAAAAGCTCAAGAAGGGAGAATTTCACCATTACCATAAGCATGTATTCACATTTTGATGATAGAGCAATACATTCAAAAACTATGATATAGATATAAGATACATCTGCAAAGCATCGTCTCACATGAGAACAGAACAGGTAGATTTCCACAATCATAATTTTTAAGATAATGCAGATGATTTTGATGTTTTCTGATAAGTCATAGCTTGCATTAAAAAATTGTGACAAGTTCATAGCTTAATCAATGTCATTGCAAGCCAGCCAAGAAGCTCAAACTTCAAATTCTCTGAGAGTTAGAATTCAAGAGAAATAGAAACATCACTAAATGGTCAAATACAGCAAAAACAAAACAAGATCTTACCCACAACGTGTAATTGTGTTTCACTTTTTTGATCTGCATGTCGGTTTTTGTGCTTTTCGAGGATAGCTTGCGTGCGCCTCCTACTTTCCTCAATTCTCTCAAGATCATCTTCCTCTTGTTCTGCAAGTTGCAACACAATCCTTTCTTGATAGCCCTTTTGTCCGACATCCTCTCTGTTGCCAACAAAGACACAAAATGAACTAATAGAGAAGAAGAATACTGAAATTTAAGTAATTTGTTTAAGCAAACACATACCTTTTAAGAACCTCATTTCCTAAACTGCTTCTCCTTGATCTGTCTCTATGGAGGCCTTCTGAATTTCTTCTATGCCTAGAACCATCATCCTTATTCCGGTAACCATCCTCATCATTATCATATATTTGGTGCGGGCTTAACCTATCACTCTCATTGTCCCTATCCTTATGTACGTCTCGAGCCCTCTTGCCATCCCTAATTCCTTCCCTACCTCTATCCCTATCCTTGTTCCTCTCCTCTTTTACTCTATCTTGATGCCTCTCTCCTTCCAGGTCTCTCCCCCATTCCATCCTTTTGTCATTCTCTCTCGCGCTGTTCTTCACCATACCTCTCTCTCCCCAATCTCTGTCTTGAATTCTGGTCCTTCCTCTCTCACTGTTCCTCTTCTTCTCCCTTTCGCTCTGTCTTGTTCGATTCCTATCCCAATCCGTGTCCCTGATTCCCTCCCTATATCTGTCACAAGTCTCCATCCTATAATGTCTTTCCATTCTCTCTGTAAATCTGCTACAACTACGCTCCTTTTCTTTATCTCTTATGTCATATCTGTTGCTATGCCTGTAATTTCTTTCGTGTGCAATTATCCTTTCATCATCAGACCCACCTCCCTGTTTTCTCTCCTTATAGTACGGATCCTTCATCGTGCATGGAGTACCCACAACAAAAGTATCTCGTAAAATGCTCCGAGAACGAGACCTCCCCCTGGACGATTCGGGTGAATCAGATAAATTACTGTGTGTACCCTCATTCAGATACTTGCCATGAGAGAGGGAATGTGCAACAGCTCTATGCCTTTTCTCAGAAGACAAAGATTTCCTTTGACTTCTTCTCTCAACTTCATCATCAGAGTCCCTTGTCTTCTTACCTTCTTCAAGAAATCCATTGATGTTGTTGTGATATTTGTGTGAGTAATCCCCCTCTGCAAGACCCTCCGAGCTAGATGCTATTGCCCAATCCATTTCACCAATATCTTTTTCATCCTCCCTATCCTCAACCAATTTCCTTAATTTTTTGCCAATTCTTTCCACATTCTCTTCACTAAGTCCCTGTAAAAGAAAGAGACAGCGTAAAACATTAATCACTGAAATGATCAACACTAACCTCACAACTTAAAAAATCCATGCAAAAAGTTTTAAACTTATAATCAAGTCTTACAAATCAACTGAAATCCATCGTTCAGTCCTCTGGAAAGTGGAAGTGGAAAGGCAATTTTGCCTGGGAACAAAGATAATAATACAGTGCAAAGCTCTGGTAATTTGAAGTGGTCTTTTAATGCAACTAGCATATTTGTAAGAAACCTCATCATTTTATCATCAGTTCGTAAGGTCATCAAAAACTCATTGATTACCCAGGATACTTACAGGGGTACACAAAGCCTGATCAGTTGCTAAGAAGCTTTATTTCAGAAAAAATTACAAACCGGTTCTAGTAGAGTGTTTATAGGAAAAAAAAATTGCATTTAAGGATGAAAGAAGAACAAAACTAAGAACATTTACCCAATTCAACGGCCCTCTGGGAAAACTAAAGGCATCTTCCACCAACATAAATAAATACACGAAGACTAAAATAACGCTTCAACGTACCTAGTGGGGGAAGGTGTGTGCATGTAACAAGTATGGTCACCATTTCAATACGTTTATGGTACAAAGTGTGTGCGAGCATCACCAAAATTAAGTTCTGCATCATTCTTCTTATTAGCAAATTAAACAAACACGGAAAAGGCAAAACCCCATTCATCATAAAAAATGTGAAGCAAGATCGAGGGGAATATGAACACACCATGTTAGAGTTATCGTATCTGTTCCAGTCAATTACTCCCAACTCAGCATCAGACTTCAGATTCATCTTCACCTTCTCAAAGTCCCCATTAACATAATCACCTAATCCATCATCCTCCACAATCTCCCCTTCCTCCATATCGTCATCCATCCCCGCGAATCCCCAACCACTCGACACCACAACCTCATCCACGGCGCCATCATTTTCAAGCTGTCTTTCCTCGAGCTCAATTTCATCAACTTTTCCACCTTTCAACTCTTCCTGAGATTTAGTTCTCGTTTCTTCCTTCTCTTTCTTGCTCCGGTGGTGGTGATGCTTGAGGCGGCGGTCGTCGTCGCGGTGTTGGCGGCGTTTCGAGCCCTCCTTCGCATCGTCGTGTGAGGAGGAGTGGTGATGCTTCTGACGCGTGGGTTCGCTGGAGTCGCTAGCCATTGGATGTGAAAAAAAGATTCAACTGCAATTCGAAAAGGGTATTGGAATTGGGGATTCGGGTTAGGGTTCTGGGAAGGAACAACCTTTTTGCTCTGGAAATTATTGATATCGGCCAATCGGGGTATCTTCACAGGCTCACAGATCGCTCGCCGACGAAATTATAATTTATGATGACAAATGCGAATGCGCGTAATTCTGAGAGGCAAATTCAAGACTAAAATAGTCTCATCCGTTTAGCGTCCTTATTTTTGGATTTAATAAGTAATAACAGAAATAATAACTTAAAACGATATATTTTTATATTTTAACTTTTAGACTATATTTTTTATTTTCAAAATATTTTTATTCTTTGAAAATCCTTCCAAAATGTAAAAAATTTCATAAAATTTGTTGTTTCTAAAAGTATTATTAAAAAATTTTAAGCATTTCAAATCATCATATCAATATATATTAAATTCTCTTAATTATCATTTTAACTTAAATAGATACTTTTAATTATTACCATATTATAAAAAAGCATATAATAATACAAAAATTTGATGCGACAGTATTACTACATAAAACTTTATTTAAAAAGATATTTATGGCGAAATTATTTTTCCTTCAAAAATATATCTTCGTACTCAATGCATTATTCAATCCCATTACCAAATTATGTCCTAACATATTATGCAAAAGCAATCATAGGCTTAATATTTTTTTTATTATTATTTTTATCCTTTTCTTTTTCTTAAATTACTTAATTGATATACAGTCAAATGTTTTGCAACTTTTGTGCCCTCCCCTTCCCAAATAAAATAATATTTATTTGAAGAAAAAAAAATACGTAAAACCCCTCTAAAAATAAAATTTTCAATTCTAAAGAGACCTAAACATTGATTGCCAATTTAAATTCAAAAAAGCAAAGTGTGTCACTTTTGGACGTTATTTCTTGTGGGTACATTTTTCCTTGATGTTTGTGGATTACTCCCAGTCCACAAGCACAATATTTGCAACATGCTTATTCTTCTCGATAAGTTTGTTAAAAGAAAAAAGCATGACGAAAAGAGAAAAACAAAAACAAAAACCACTCATGAAAATCTCAATTTCAAATTCATACCACGACAACAAAGAAACTAAAGAATTTGTTAGAATTATCGAATTTTAATTTCCCTCAATTTTTGTTCATTTTCCACTACTTAAAAAGCAATGTTACCGAAACTTTAAGTAGATATGGCAATTTATATCTGATTTGTAGATTTTTGATCTGATCCACTTCAATTGAGACAAGTAGAAAACTCGCTTCACAACGAATCGAGGGAGTTTATGCTCTAATAAATGCAAAGTTGGTTGGGTTAGAGTTTTATAATAAACTTGCTCTGTCACATCCCACCTCGAAGTATATATATTTAATTTAATTTTTTGTAAAAATATATATACTAACAAATCCTCAACATAAAATTTGTCTTAATTGAAATTAATATTATATATATTTGAATTAAAACTATAATATTTTGTTAATTGTATAGTATATAGTATTTTTAAAAAATAAAAAATATTAATTCGGTGCAGATAGATTCGAATTCTACATTTATATTGCGAGTAGGGTTCAAGTTTGTGAAGCAAGTAGAAACGGGTTGAAGGATTATAAAACCTTTATGAAATGGGTTCAAATTGAATCAAAACCCACCTCAACCCGCCAGTTTAAGTGTTCAAAGAATTTAGGATTTTGCAAAACCAAATTATACATTGTATTATTACACTACGTAAAGAAATGAAAAAAAAAAAAAAAAACATCATGTTAACATTTTGTGCCGTACAATTGCTGGCACATTTTGAAAACAAACCTTGTCCCGACATATTTCCTGCATTTTTCTTTATTTTCTAAAACATTAAGATGATATGCTGTAAGAAATCTACTTGAACATTAATCCGTGAGACTCTAAGCATGTTCTTCTGCTGGGAACAGGGGCAGTTCTTCCACACGTTCGTGTCCATTGATATTGCTGAATTCTTGAATTTCCATAATCTCGACTCTACGTTTCATCTTTTTTCTGATCTTTATTGCTAAATCTGCTGGGATATATCTTCCGCAAACGCTGACCTTGTTCTCTTGCTTCTCTATCAAATGTGTCTCTATCTCTTCAACCAAAGGGTAGATAAAGTACTCTTTGTTACTATATATTCAACGGAAACAATAGAAGTGATCCATTGTAATGATGCAGGCAGGCAGCCTTGTACCTTTCATCTTGAGGAGGATTCTCCTCAGTTTTCTGCAACAAGAATTGCAGTCCAGATTAATTCTCATCACCATGCAGACGACCTGTTTTTTCATATAAAAAGTTTGGGTTATATTGATTTTGGGGGATGTAAGAAAGCTGCAGAAAGACCATACATATTTATATAATTAGTGTGAGAAATCCTTGCCTGTTCTGACATGTCGGAATTTGAGCAGATCCCAGATAATTAACCAGTTGGTTGTCTGAAAAAGTAGTTGAGAAAAGGTATGGGACTGTGTTTAAAATGATAATTACATGGTAGGTCTTTTTCTTTGTTTGTGAAGAATAATATGTTGAAAGTTTCTTGTTTTGACAAGGAATCTAGTTCTATGCAGGGTTGAGAAGCCCAATTTGGGATGTCTTGATAAACAACAAAAGGAGTATTTAGTATTGTTTAGATTGGAAGCATCCTTTCCTTGTTCACAAAGGGGAATGGATTTTGCTCAAATCTTTCCAATAACTATTTGGGGATTGAGTTTTGTGATTTTTGGGGTCTTGCAGAAGAGGCAATCTCTGTTTCACACTTGTTATAAGATATTAAGGTACTAATAGTTGTGTGAAACTTTAATATTGATCTAAGTTGGGAATATTTCACCTAAACGAAAAATCCTCTTAGACTTAGAAAGGCTTTCAAATGGTCGAGTTAATATTTTCTTGTTACCTAAAGTTTGAAATGAAGACAAAATTAGAGTTATTAAAATAAGTCCCGATAAAAATCATTCATCGCTTAAATAAATCACAATAGGTAAAAAATAATTTGAAAATAAAGAGCAACATTATAAATAATATGTATCTTAAAATATGTCATTAGAAATAACGAGTAGAGCTTATAATCAATATGTACCTTATAATATGTCATTGGGGGAGTAGAGCTTATAATCAATGTGTACCTCATAATATGTCATTGGTGGTACACCACAACACAACTTGTAATATATCCCTTAATAGAGTACAGAGTATATTAGCTCAATCCGAACTTTCAATGGATAATTTGATGTAATGATCTTATCACTAATTTGATGGGCTAAATTTGAATCCTCTTGAACAGATATTCATGTCCAAATAAGAGAAATTTTGTATATCATGTACAAAACCTAGGATAGATATTATATGTATGTTTTCATATAATGCACACACGTATTTGGGCCATTTTATTTTAAAGTTCATTTCACACATAAAAATATGAGGATACGATCACTCAAATAATGAGGAATTAAATACTCATCAAAAAATAGTTGACAAACCACTGAAGGCCATAACAAATGTACAGATTGTTGGACTACGCTTGAATAAGGAAGAATTAAAGTAAATATTGATACAACTATATTTCAGAATAAAAATGCTACAAGAATGGGCTAGATAGCTCAAGGTCGTGAAGGCCATTTCATTGGTGCAAGGTATAAAATTATTAGGGGAGTTTTGGATGTGCCATTGGCAGAAGTTTGGGAATAAGGGAAGTACTTAGCTGGATTAAACAAATGAGGTATCAAAAAGTAATTTTAGAATATGACTCGTAAGGGGTGGTCCAAGCTATTAATAGAGGTTATCATCTCCCTTCTACGCTTGGTCTAATCATTGAGAATTGCAAATGGTTAAAAGAAGATATTGCTCATCTTCAGATCTCTTTTATCAAACGATCAGTGAATACGATAGCCTACACTATTGTAAAGACTTTGAGTTTTATACCTGATTGTGAAGGTTTGGAAGAAAATCCTTCCCGATTCATTGTAACAATTTTAAGCAATGATTAATAAAACTATTCCCTTTAAAAAAAAATAACAAAAAAGCACAACATCTACCTTAATATTAAAAAAAAAAAGATAAAAACACAAATATTTTTGCTCTATCGCTACATGAAATTCTCAATCAATAAAAATACACACAATGTTTATTTACACATCACGTAGTACTAGTGATTATATACGAGTAAATTTGGCATCCATACACACATTTCAAGTAACTTTTCTTGTCCGAAATAGCCGCACAATCAGGGAAACTTTGCCCCACGGATTCCTGTGTACAGAAGCAAGCTGTCGTCCGGGCAATTTACCGACATTTGGATATGATGCACAAGTGAGCGTCACCTTTTTCTCCAGTACGCTAATCACCACAGATTGAGTCTCTGCCAAAAGATGAAAAAGAAAACAACATTAGCAATATTTTCTCTACATAAATAGATAATCCCAAATTCCAACTAGCATCATATATACTTTCAAGTATGTTCTGACAAGACAAATACGTGCATGCTTGGCTGTCAATAAGCAAACACAACTATTCCCACTTTCCCATGTCTTCTAGTATTCTGCATGATTAATAATAATACAAATGTA
>JACGDI010005395.1:962840-986705 GCA_014898725.1 Jacaranda copaia
AATGAACTCTTATGCAATATTTGAAATCATATATTTTTCATATAAATTGTTAGATTTTGAACTTATTTATATCATAATTATAGCACTTATTTTTTAATTTTTATAACAAAAAATTATGTGGGAAGAATAATGAGTAAAATTCGAATGCCATAATATAGTAAGAATGCAATACAAACCTCGATTTGATTAATTTGAGGTTTTTTTTTTATAGAACTTTGAGTTTATAGTTAATTGATTAAGAATTATGTATAAATATGTATTTATAATATCAAATAAGTACTATTATGAGCAATTGAACTTAAAATGTAATGATCTGGTAAATGAATGTAATTGAGTTAAATTCTATTATTGCTTTTAAGTGATCAATAGACTTGAAAATTTATTCATTAATTTATTGTGAATTTTTTTTAAGGATGAACGTTTTGAATTTAGACTCAACTAAATTTTTAGAAAAATAATAAATATATAATGATTTTTGAAATATTCTGATTTGAGTTTTTTTTATATCCAACTTTTATTTGAATTCGGATATGGTTATACCAATTACAAATTCGATGGATCTTGAATTGAATTTGGATCTAGCATATTACTTCCAGATTCGAACTTGGATCTAGCATAATTCGATTCGAATTCGACTCATTAACAACCCTAATTGTATATAATCTCTAATTAATATTTATTTGAAAAAATAATTAATATATTTTGTTAAAAAATTATATATTTAGTGTATATGTATGATAGAGAAGAAAATATGAAAATGGATAAGAATTGATATTAGATGCCTGCATATAACTTCTGTTACTCTATTCTCCTTTTGATTATTGTAAAAAATATTTACTCTATTTTATTCATCTCAAAATATGTATCCCGTATTTTAAAAAGAAGGTATGTATTGTTTAAGTGTTTGTGGCTTTCTTAATTTATTGAATTGCAAATTAATTTATCATTTTCATATTACAATAAATTTAAATAAGAAAAAACTTTAATTTATGGTCAAAAACTAAAATATCGACATGAAATTAATCATGTCCTTACTCTTAATTACCAATTTCTATGTTCTTTTTTTTTTTTTAACCAAACAGTAAATTTTGTCTTAATTTAAGAAGATAATTATGCATGTAATTGTGAACGATTTTGTTCTTTTCAAAATAGAATTTTTTTTATCGACCTATATTGTAGCTTAAGATACTTAATTTATTATTTCAATATTTTCCATAATATTAAATGATGGCTGTGAAAAAAAATAATGAAAAATTGATTCTAGAGAGAGAGGGGAAAAAAAAACCCGAAAAGGAAAAGAAAAGAAGAAACCCTCACAATCCAACACCAACGAGCATATGCCAAAGTGGCTTGTAGCCCACTGGCATAAGTCTCCCACATAATGTGGGAGGTCAGGAGCTCGAACTCAAACGGGCTCCTAATGTGTGCGTGTGTATAAATAAAAAAAAAAAAACACCAACGAGCATATTATTGCGCACACGTGCAGCCCCATCCGGAACGGGTAAGTGGTCTTACCCAAGGAAAGTGGACTGTGGAAAGATGCTTTTGGGGAATGCGGAACCCACATTCACATTATCTTTCAAGCGCCCACAGCGGATCACGTGCCATGAGCCAATATAGTGGGTCCACGTGATCTAGGCGGGGAGCATCGCACCAGATTTACATGTGTCAATCATCCGTTGGAGCAGGTGACAATTGCGTCGTATTTGATTGTTACAAAAATATTACAAAATTTTGCTTAACCCAAATATAATTATAAAAATACTCAACTCAATGAATCTCAATTAGAACTCAACCTAAAAGTTTTCGTATCAATATGAATTCAATTTGTTTCAACATATAATTATTTTTCATTAATAATTCATCTAAAAAATCTGTCATTTTTATGTTCAACTATAATATTAATAAAATAATCAATTTATATCAAAATTTTAAGAAAAATCAATTTACATAAAAAATTTAGAAAAAATAAATATTGTACTCTATCTACCCAACTTTTGTACCATAAATCAATTTGATAATTAAATTTGATTTAATTTCCTCTACAATATCAATAATATACAAATTTCACTCCTAAACCAAAAGTTTTGCGCAGCTTAATTTTAACAATAATGAGTCGAATTTCAACAAAGAAATATAATTCGTTCCATTCAACGTTTAATAATCATCCCAACATCATCAAATAATCAAAATTTACGTAGTAAATAATAATCATTAATTCTTACAAATTAATTTATAGTTAAATTATTCAAAAAAAATAAGTCATTACTTAAAAATGCGAAAAACATAACATGTTCCAACTTTTAATTTTAGTCAAATCTCTTCATGGCTATCTTCTTCTTTCAATTGAAGTTTGCTACAAAAAATAAGTATACAAAGTATTAATAATGGAATAAGCATATATGATACATATATTTATTGTGTTTATCGAATAACCCAAAACCCAATTCGAACCAACATATAATTTTCATGTTGCTTATCAGACTGATCTAATATTGACCCAACCCAATAACCTCAAAATCAAATCCAGTAATATCGTCTCAATTCATATTGTGTCAAAACTTGCCAACCCTACCATTGGTGGATGGGCCTAGGGCATAATAAACCAAAATAGAGACTATAGATTGGTCGAAAAATGTAAACAAGTGAGAATTCTACTTCATTCAAAAATCAGAACATCAAAAGAAGTACTCCATAATTTTCTATTTTTTTTGTTTTGTAATTATAAATTAAGTGTAATAAATATATAATTATAAAAATAATTAATTTAAAATGAAATATATTTGACATATATTGAATAAGTTGAAATAAAAAATAAAACACAAAACAAAATAAAATTGAAGATTCAAATTAACGTACTACACTTAATATGCGGGCCAAATATGTATATATATCATATGAAATAATTTATCTGCTCCCAAACTTTAATGAAAGATCAAACTCTATAACTAATTCAACCCTATAAACTCTATTATTTTTTATCTTTGAATCAGCTAAAGTAAACTCAAAATACTATATTGATGTATTATTTACCAAATGATACCATATTATAAATACTCTTCACTCATTTATTCATATGCATAATTTACACTGTGCAAATTACTTTCAATTATTCTTTCTCCGATATTATATTGATTTATAAAGCATCGTTGTTTTGGGTCATTCAAATAATTTTTATATTTTCAATAATCTATATTTCTACATTAAATCGATTTGACCCCTAAAGAATCACTCTGATTCAATTCTTTTAGAAGGAATTTTTCCCCAATTGATCAATCAATTTGCAAATGCGTATACTTTCCACTCCAAAAAGAAATATTACATGTAAAAGAGGATCAATCCAATCAAGTCTTCTTGGAGGAATTTTGGCCAACTCAAATTAATATGCACACATTGTTCCATCCCCATATTCAACTTGGCAAAGAAATTTTACATGTAAGAAGACTAATTTATCTTCGAGAAAAATGATTATAATGTTGATTTAACTCTTTTTTCACCTCATGTAAAAGAAGTACACAAGACTTAAAAATTGATAAAAAGTGCCTCAAGAAGATAGACATCATCATGCAAATTGTAAGATAATTCTACATATATTTGTAATTTTATATGAGATATTTACAAGAATATATGAATGAAATGCGAAAAAAGTGCATACATTGCATAAGTACACATTAAACTTTCTTCTTCTTCTTCTTTTTTTTCCTGGCACCCAAAGGAAAAAAGAAAATAACTAAAATAATTACTAGCTAGAAACTAATCAATGCAATACAGACTAAAAACCACCACCCAGCAGTGAGAACGGATACGGCGTGGGCGGCGGACTAGCGTTCTCCCCCGACGCTAGTCCTTGAAAATAACTCCCATCAACTCCGCCGGAGTTGTTATTATATCCAGCGACGCTGCTTATTTCCGGCGCAACGGCCACAAAACCACCACTCTCGGCCGACGAGCTCAGCAATAACGACGAACTAGAAAGATTGGCATAACTAGGAATTTCTTGCCTGATCATAGGCACACCTATACTTGGTCCATGACTCAACCACTCTGGCGATGATATCTCGAGCGACGGCGAAGATTGACAATAAGTATCGACCTCCAAGTTTCCGTCCGGTGATGAAATCGGCGTCGATTCCTCTTCGCTCTTGATCGACGAACTGGACACGGCAGCCATTCCCGACAGAGAATTCGATGAAGCCGTAGATATCATAAGCTTCCTCTTCTTGTCATAGTTGCCAGAGGTCAGCCTTCTCACCTTTTCTTTCTCGAGCATCATTCGGGGCAAAATCTCGGGATCCTCGACGACTTTGCACAAGAAGGTCATCATCTGTTGGGGCCTTCTCTCGGTTGCCTCTAGCCGCCGGTTCATGCTCTCGATTTCTTGTTCTAAATTCTTCTGTTCTTCTTTTAGTTTTGCAATCTCCGTTGTCAGCTCCTCGTCTTCGTCGTCTTCGTGTTTGATATGTGAATTGTAGGTTTTCATGATGGTTTTCCTCCTCACAATGTTGCTGAGTAATTGCGTTTGCCCCCGGAGGAACCATTCGTTGGCGAACTCCCATCTGTCTGGATCGACCTTCCGGAAACCCTGATGCAAAATAATGATGAAAAATGACTCCGAATTAAGCATAATTTAAGATTTCCCTCAAAATTTGACTGAAAATTATACTGTTAAAGAAAGCATTAATAATAAATTAATTGCACCTTTTTGAATAATCTTGTGACTTTAAATTTTTAGCACTTATATTAAACCAACTTTAATTTTTGCATAAATTAAAGGCGGCCCTCACAGCCTTTAACCAACCGCCCCCTCAACCCCCAACCCCTACAGAAAATAAAAAATAAGAAAACAAAATTAAAAAGAAAGCAGTATGTGTGACAACAGCTCCAACATCTGGCTAAAGCAATCTAATTCGCCCACTTGGATTGGCATATTAATTCACTAGAAAGCTAAGAAGGATGGAGTCCACGTCTTGAGATAAACTTATTTTGAAAAATTTATAAATCTTTATATTTATAAAATATTTTTGATATATATAAGATGTTTATTTTTAATAAAAATAAGTTAAGAAAAAATTATAAAACTCATAATATGTCGATAATAGTAAATTATGGTTAATACAATGAAAATTAAAAAAATGTTAACGATTTAAAAAATAATTTAGAAAATTTTAAAGTTTTATTCTAAGATTTCTTGATTTTTCTGAAAATTTTACTAAACATTTTAGATTATTTTATAAATTCTTGTTTTCCGATAGTATTATCTCTATCTCTTTCATTTTTTCTTGATACAGTAATAATATAGTACTAGATAAAAGATTGCCAACCATCCTCTACCAGTGCTGAATGCTCTGAAAATTTGTCCAAACAAGCAGAGCCGCATAATATAGTCTGGTATATTATTAATGTTTATTTATAACAAATGGTGAATGAAATATCAGTTCAAATAAAAGATCTAACTAATAATAGAAACATTTACATACTTTTTTGCATATAATATATATATATATATAAACTTCCTCTCATTTGAAAAAAAGAAAAAGAAAAAGAGAAAAAAAATAAACGAGAGGCCGAAAGAGAAGGTACCACCTTCATCTCTCTTATCCATTGCTTGACTTTGTGATACACTTAATATCTCCAACAAGAAGCTCAAAGGAAAATTATATTCAGAAAAAATTAATAAAAAGAAAAACACTGGCAATAAAAACTCATGTTCTTAACGAACAAATCCACCAAAAATCGCCTCAGAAACAAAGTTCAACACAAAATTCGCATTAGAATCCTCTTCCAACCCACCAAAACCACATCGATTATACGAAAAAAATAAACCTGTTATAGCATGTTGCAAAAACTCACATAAGTATTCAGCTGACGGACGAAGCTGGAGAAATTATGGTGCTTAAAGTAGGCCGGCAAAATCCTCTGCGAAAAATCCAACGGCTCCAAAACAATAAAACTGTTGTTGGCCTTTCCCCACGTGATGAGCCCATTCGTCGTCGGATCATTCACCATTTGGTACGTTTTCATCACGAACGGCGCTATTATATTATTGTTACTATTATTTACCTCCATTCCATGCATAATTCTCGCACCCCTCAATCCCACAGAGAGAGAGAGAGAGAGAGAGAGAGAGAGAGGCCGGTTAACTATACTGAAAGAGGAGAAGAAATTTTGCATTCAATTGTGATGGTGAGAGGACACCAAGATATAAGGTACGGCCGGGGCCGGGCCCCGAGGTGATTGGGTGTGGATTTCCGGGTCGGGTCGTGCACAGAGAAACGTGTGGTATCGTGGAGCCTATTGGAGATGGGTTTGATATTTCGGGATGATCACGGGATGGGCCCACGCTGCACCTTTTCATTTACTTTTTTTTTTATTTCGTGAACTGTGAAACGTTATGGGCTCTTATTGGAGGATTGGATATTTTATGGGAGTTTGTGTGGACGCGCTTGGAGGGGCGTGGAGGGTGATGCTGTTGTGGATCATTTAATATGAGTGGGTGGTCCCTCTGTGGAGAGGTGCAACGTGTCAAATGTCGGAGGGAAGACGCCAAAAGAGTTACGCTGGATGCACAGCTGCGCGAATCATGTTCAGACGCTGAAAGTTATTTGCAGTTTTGGTCCTCCTCTTCTGGTTTTTACATTTTTTGGCACGATCTCTTTGGAGTTTCAAAAGTTTTTATTTATGAGAGGTGTAAGTTTGTATGATTGTATTTGATGTAGGTAGGAACTCTCACTTGCCATGGAAGAAATAATAGTTAGCTCTAACAGGACTGAAGTCACTTCAAGGATTGGATTTGCAAATGTTGGAAGAATCGCAATAGCTATTGGAAGTATCCGCATTTGTTGGACGGATAGTGGAATGGATTGATCTAACTACATATACCATTTATAAGCGACTTCACGAGTAAGTCGAGTGTAATCACACATTTCTTTGTTTGCAACAAACAAAATTACAAGATAAAAAATATTGTATAAATAAAATAAAATTAAATTTTATCAATTGTGAATTCAATCTCTAATTTAATTTTTAATTCTTTCCTTCCAAATATGATTTTGAATTTAATGAGTTCCGCAAGAAATGCCATAGATCTCCTTAAATTTGATTTGAAGAAATAATGACAATTTGAGGACTTCGCACCTTAATCTCAATCAAATGTCAAATATATGAGTTTCGAAAGAACGCCTCGAATACTGCAAATCTCGTTAAATTTGATTTGAATAAAATAATTTCAATTCGAGGGCTCTGCACCTTAATCCCTAATCAACCATTAGAATATAATTAGCTCAGCAAAGAACAGTTTGAACGACGTGGATCTTCTTAAATTTGATTTGAATCAAATAACTCTAATTTAAGGGTTCTGCACCTTAATCCCTAATCACACACCAAAATATGATTAGCTCCTCAAAGAACGTTTTGAATGCCGTGAATCTTCTTAAATTTGATTGAGAAAATTGCTAGACTCCTTTAAAGTTCCTCTCACTTGCTGAAATTTATGTTATGTATAGAATGAGATTTGGTCACCCCCTTATATAAGTACTTGATGGGAGACTTTTAAATTATCTTGAATTCCTTTGACGATTATCTCTGCCATAAGATAATATCAAATATCAAGAGATAATATTAGAAATCTTTGATTTGATAATATCAAACATCAAAAGATAATATTAAATATCTTTGATTTGATTGGTTCATGGGTATAAACACTCCATCTTTGACACTTGTCAATATTTGATTTAAGTATGAAATAAATACTAAATCATTAATTAAAATTAACTATTTATATTTTGAAATTAAATTTAATAAATTTAAAAAAAAATAGAAATTTTAAATTAATATCTAGCATATTATTTTACGCGTGTCACTTTTCAATTGATCAAAAAAATAAATAAAAATTTTAAATTAATATCTAGCATATTATTTTACATGTGTCGCTTTTTAATTGGTCAAAAATTAACATATCTACAAATGCCCTCACTTCCAAACTTGGCGAAAGATGTGTCAATAAACCACGAAAGAGGCAAGGCTTGAAGTATTTGATAATTTGTCCTTTTCTCTCCATTTTTCACATGCGTATACAATAAGAACATCCTTGAAGCATTTCTTGAGCTATGGTACCCAATACAAAAGTCAAGTATAACATAATTCAAAGTAAATTTTTTTGAGGAGGGTGCCATAGACAGTTTTTACTCATGTGGGCCAAGAGTAACATGTAGTTTAGATTCATGCATCAAGGAGCATATTTAACTTGAATAAATATTTTATACTCGTGTCAAGGAGTCCACATGAATTTGGTTGACAATTTATGCCCATGTCAAGGAGTTTACTTGAGTTTGACTTAATAAATAGTTTACACTTTTATCAAGGAGTATATGAAAAAAATTTGAATATTTAGATAGTTTATGCTCGTACCTAGAAGCCTTATTGAAAGTTTAAGCTCATCTCAAGGAACACATGGGAAGACTTCGAATATTTAGATAGTTTATGCTCGTACCTAAGAGCCTTATTGAAAGTTTAAGCTCATATCAAGGAGCAAGTGGGGAGACTTTGAATATTTAGATAGTTTATGCTCATGTTTAGGAGTCTTATTGATAGGTTAAGCTCTTATCAAGAAGCATTTGGGGAGACTTTGAATATTTAAAAATTTCAAATAGTTTATGCTCGCATTTAGGAACCTTATTGAAAGCTTAAACTCTTATCAAGGAGCACATGGAGAAACTTTGAATATTTAAAAATTTCAAATAGTTTATGCTCATATCTAAGACCATTTGAAATTTGAAGACTTGAAGATTTGAGTATTTGATTTGGAAACTTGAAGACTTGAGTCTTGAATTTGGATATCTAGAGAATTGAGTCATAGATTTAGAGATTTGCAAACTTGAGTTTTGAATTTGAAGACATCAAAACTTGAGCCTTGACTTGAATACTTGGAGACTTGAGACATGATCTTGAATTTGAAGACTTGGTGATTTGAGTCTTTGATTTGGAGACTTAAAAATTTAAATCTTGAACTTAGAGATTTGAGCCTTAACTTAAAGTCATGGAGGCTTGATTTTTGGATTTAAAAACTTGAAGACTTGAGTCTTAAACTTGCAAACTTAAGTTGTGGATTTGGAGACTTGAAGACTTGATCCATGGATTTGAAGATTTGGAAACTTGGATTTAGATACTTGTGGACTTGGGAAATTTAGATAGTTTATATTCTTATCTGAGAGTATTATTGATAGTTTAGGCTCATATCAAGGAGCATATGAAATTTGAAGATGCAAATTAATTGCCCCCAACATCTTCATCATCATCGACATCACTTGAATCTTCTTATTCATAAAAATTCATGCTCATTTCAATATTATGTGCATGAATTGCCAAATCTTCAAAAGTTTTTGGTTTAATTCCTTGAAGTGTGTAGCAAAGACTCCAATGTATTCCTTGGATACACATCTCAATTGCTGAAGCCTCCAACAAGTGATCTTTGCAGTTAAGGCTCAATTTCTCCATCAATTTATGTAGTTAATCACAACTTCTTCTTTACACTAGCAACAATTGATGAGTTCAATCATACTGATTGTTCTTTGAGTGCTATAGAAACAATTAAGGAATTTTTGTTCTAGTTGCCCCCAACTATTGATAGAGCCCGCCCCCAAGTCAATATACCAATTAAAAGCATCGTCCTTTAATGATTGGACAAATTATTTAACCACATGATCTCTATATGTCTTAGCATTATTACAAGTCTCAATGAAATGAGCCACGTGCTGTTTTGGATTGCCCTTGCCATCAAATTATTGAAACTTTGGGGGTTGGTAATCAAATAGTATCTTTAAGTTGTTAATCCTTTGAGTATATGGCTTAGAATAAGTCATAGACGACTTGAAACTTCCATTGAGCTTGTCTTTGATAATTTCTCTAATAAACTCTTTCAGTAGGTTGATGGGAATTAATACAGTGAAGACTTTTGGTTTTTTTGTTGCAATCTCTTCATTTTTGGCTAATTATCTCCTTGTGGATGTTTCACTTTCATCCCCAGCTTCAATTTGTTTTTCCACCATGCAACTTGTATCAAGATTGTCCACTTTACTCATCAAATTGGAAATTTGAAAGTTTCACTCTTGAACATGCTTTGTAAGACCTTCAATGGCCTTCGTCAAATTTTTAATTTGTTCCTCTAAGGTTATAGCATTAGTCACTAACACCGTAGCCATGCTCAAGGAATTTGATGTTGAGTAGGGAATGGATGATGCGAATTCTTCCTTTGTGTCTCCACTATCTTCGTTCATAAAATGTGGTAACACTTTTTCCACAGTAAGCGAAAGAGCCACCTTCAAAAATGGTTGCAACTTCTTGGACATACTTTTTGTGATGATGCCAATATTTTTTACTCTAGTACTTGAGGAATTTGATGTAGTGATTTTTAATGTTGTAGTTTTGTTAGTGGCCATGATACTTCAATCTTGATGAAGAAAAGAGATGAAAGGTAGAGATGGTCCTACTGGGCGTGCCAAAATTTATAATCACAAATTTATTTGTCTGCAATAAACAAAATTATAAGATAAAAAATATTATAGAAATAGAATAAAATTAAAATCCATCAATTGTGAATTCAATTTCTAATATAATCCTCTAATTCTTCCCTTCCAAATACGATTTTGAATTTAACGAGCTCTGCAAAGAACACCATGGATCTCCTTGCATTTTAATCTCGAATTAAACGCCAAAATATATGAGCTTCGCGAAGAATGCCTTGAATATCATGAATCTTCTTAAATTTGATTTGAATAAAATAATGCAAATTCGAGGGTTCCACACCTTAATCCTAAATCAAATGCCAATATATAATTAGCTCCGCGAAGAATGTCTTAAACGTTGTTGATCTCCTTAAATTTGATTTGAATCAAACAACTTTAATTCGAGGGCTCCACACCTTAATTCCTAATCAAACACCAAAATATGATTAGCTCTGCAAAAAATGCCTTAAACGTTATGAATCTTTTTAATTTTAATTGAGAGAATTGCTAGACTTCTGCAAAGTTCCTTTCACTTGTTGGGATTTGTGTTGTGAGTAGAGTGAGATTTGGTCACCTCTTTTATATAGACACTTGATGAGAGACTTCTAGATTGTTTTGAACTCCTTTGACGATTTTCTTTTAGATAAGATAATATCAAATATCAAGAGATAACATCAGATATCTTTGATTTGATAATATCAAATATCAAAAGATAATAGCAAATATTTTTGATTTGATTGGTCCATTAGTATAGATACTCAATCTTTAACACTTGTCAATATTCGATTTGAGTATAAAATAAATACTAAATCATTAATTAAGATTAACTATTTAATTTTTGGAATTAAATTTAACAAATTTCAAAAAGTAAATAGAAATTTTAAATTAATATCTAGCACATTATATTACACGTGTCACTTTTCAATTGGCCAAAAATTAACATGTTTACACCGAGGTTGAATAAATCCACACCTATTATCCCGAGGATGAATAGATCCTCTTGGGGTTGAGTTCACCTTTTATAAGGAGATTGCTCTTTTGAGTTTACCTAAGTTCTCCAAGTACAAGAAGTTAGAGTTGTCGATGTATCTCAAAAAGATTCTTCGATGCTACTCGAGTTTAGTATAAGAAAAAATAAAAAATAAAGTAATTGGTAATAATAAGAGTGTACATTGCAATAGGAGTGTAAGATGAGTTGAACCGGCTTGATTATAACTCGACTCGAGCAAGCTCGAGCCTTTATTCAATTGTTCAAAAGCTTGTGAGTCGGCTTGTGAACTTTTTTTAAAACATTTTTTATATATTAATTAAATAATTATTATATATTAAAATTCTATTTGTTTTTGTTCTTAAATACTTTCTATATGTTAATTAAATAACTATTTATATTAATAATTTATTTTTTTCTAATTTTAAATATTTTATATATAATATTAAATAATTATTATATATTAATAATTAAATTTTATTGAGTTGAGCTCTCAAGCTCGAGCTCAAAATACTGGAATCAAGCTTGAACTCAAGCCTCCAAGAGAAGGCTCATTGTGCTTGAGTTCGAGTCTACAATTTTTTTTGAGCTAGAATCAAACTTGACTCATTTACACCCATAACTTACAATTAATATTTTATGGGTTTGTCAATCATAAAATAACATTTCTTAGTGTGCCTAAATCTAAATTATCCAAATGTATTTAGCTTGATGGGTCAAGTAAACTGAAGTGTGTATTAGATTTAATTGGGTATGGATAAGTTGAATGTGTTCAAATAGATTTTTTAAGTTTTTTATCCATTCATGACTCGTTAAACACAACCCATCAACTCAATCATGACTCATTAAAAATAAAATAAAAATTTAGTTTGATGTTAATTTTTAGGTTTGGTTAAATTATCAAGTCAAATCCCAAATCTGACCTGGAGAGAGACAAAGAGGAGGAGGGAAGTTGGATTGTGTTTGAGTCAACCCACCAAATCTAAAATTGAAAAAGTGGATGATCTAATAACCTAGTGAACCCAACATAACCCAACGCGCACACATGCGCAAGTGCCCATGCGGGCGTGCGCGTGCGCGCACAGAGAGAGAGAGAGAGAGAGAGAGAGAGAGAGAGAGAGAGAGAGAGAGAGAGAGAGAGCTGACACAATCAAACCTAAATCAACCCACCTAAAATAATTAGGGGAATTAATTTGAATGTTGATTGGAATTTAATGATTGATGTTGTTAATTGAAATTTTGAATTTGAAAAAATTATAATGTTGAAGTTTGTAAATATAAACATTAGAATATATAGATTAGGTAGCTTCAGATGTCTCAAGTTGGTCGAGTTTATTTGCTTGTTGGGTAATTTGGTTGTTAAAAGTTAGTTCAACCTAAACCTGACTCAATCTTTTATGAGTCAGGTTAGATTTTAATCTTTTAGATTTAGCATCTGGCTAGGTTGTTGGGTTGTGCAGAGATTTGATATTTTTATATTGTATTCTTACTCGAACCCAATTCATTTAAATTGACATCAGGGACTCTAAAGAAAGATAAGTTATTTTGAGTATGATGTTCATATCAATATGTAATTAATTACATGACAAGTATAATAATATTTGTCTTATAATGGTCACTATGTGTCTCAATTATTGCCAATTATATGGCAAGTAAAATTCACTTGCTATAAGAATAATTTGGGTGTCGCCAAATCCATTAATTGTTGTGAAAGTGGCAACACAATTGTAATGTCACACTCACAAATGACAAATACATCAATATTATGAATAATTGTTATTTGAAGTGTCCAAATGAACCCAATGTAATTTGTTTATAAGCAGAATTCAACTTAGATTGTACTTTCTTATCCATATTTGAATGATCGTATATACTTTTTAATACATCCACAAATAATGTATTGTTCTATAAAATAAGTTTTTCTCTAAAAGTATCATTTAACTTGAAGTATTTATCCAGTACAAGTAACATGCAAATTTTACCTCTAAAGCACTTAAAAATGCAATGGCATTCAAGCATTTCACTTTGCAACTATAGGACTCCATATGAGCTCAACTACAAGAATTAGATAAAAGAAGTAAATTTCGAATTTGCTCATGTATTCTTGCAATTTATTGCATGGATATTAGGTATTATTTCTACCTACCATTGAATTATTTTGGTTCCACTAGTATGCACAAAAAAATATTTATAAAAATAAATTAAATATTATTTGTTGCCGCAAAGCTTAGACATTTAGTCCTTCTTGTTTGGGTGAATAGAAGATGAAAGTGGAGTAAATTGAAAATATTTCATATCTTGGGGTAAACCAAGCAATTGCCCCTTTGTTCTAGGCCCAGTGGCCTTAGGAAAAGCCCCTGTGGACCAGATATCCGACAAGGATTGTTTGGCACTAGCCAATGGAGACATTTTGATAAGTTCTTGAAAGTTGGACCCTCCAATGAACCCTTCCTCACATGGACTTGGTCACTCGGTATATTACCCATGTAAAGAATATCGTTAATGGAGGAAAGATCCAAATGCTACGCATCAAAGGTGTATTAGTGCTTGGTTCTATTGAAGCAACTCTTGATGATAAAATGTCTTAACTTCTATAAAAATTTCACATGCATGTTTGAATAATTAACTTTTACATGAAAAGGTAGATTTGTTTTCGAAATTTGCGACAAAATTGTCAAAAATAGCTTCACACCACATTTAACTTTTATCTTCTATTTTCTAATTTCATCGAGTAGAATAAAGTAGTGAAAATTTATACTTTTAGTTAATATATTACTTCTCTTGTGGGAAAATTTTTTTTCCAACTATTTGAATATGTACTTAAATGGAATACTCAGAGATATTTGATAATTCGAACTAATAGTTTTTGCATTCCTACCCCTTTGCTCTTATCTTCATCTCCAATGTCTTCCTCTCCAACTTAAAATACTATCCACATATTCAATGTCCCATCATTGACTAGCATATTGTGAACTATTAAATTGAAGTATAAAAACGCAATAATATAATATTTTCATATATAATCTAACAAAATTCATTTAAATATATAGTTAAATATGTGACATAACACCTACTATCTCATAATTAATACTATTATGAGTCAATATGCCTCCCCCCGCAAAAAAATTACTAGGTTGAGAATGACGCACGACTACAATATTATTTGTGTAAACTAGAAAAGTAAACATTATTAAATTAAGGAGAAGGGCCACCGCCAAACAGTGGTGGATTTGGATTGGGTAGCTAAGAATCAGATTTTGCTTGCAGCTTTTTCCATGGCTCCCGAGAGTGTTGGCGCCAGTTATTGGAGCGTGGCGCTTTCCAGGTGATGACACTTGTAAAAAATCAACTCATTTAGAAAAAAAAGAAATTTGATGCAGTTTGTTAGGGGTGCTTGGAGTATAGGAAGCATACTTTTGGATTCCAAATGTGTGTTAGTTGTTTGTCTCTGCTAAAATGCTTTCTGCACACGTTATTGAGGGTGATTTGCACAAATGAAGGGACATTTTTTAGTGGGTAATGGTGTTGAATGGGTAAGCATATGTTCTCACTTCCAATTTGTAGTTGGAGTGGGTCAGTCCTTACTTCACTTGTGGAGAGTAAATTTGAAAAACATATCGAATTCATCAATTCTAATTTAGCATGACGTGCATGGTTTTTGATCAAGAAATTCAATTTTTTAAATTTTAGACTTTTATTTATGCAGGATATTTAATTTTGATAGTCAAATTTGTTTGTTAAATACTGAAATCTAGCAGCACCATATTTTATTTCACCCACACGTATTGTGGGGAGTTTTATCATAAAAAGGCACGTTGACATGTGAAAGAAGGAGAAGAACATATATACAAATCTCATGCTCCCCAATGTCTAGATATGGGATAAGATCATGTATCCTTATAGCACTCTCAGTTGATAAACAAGAGAATAGTTATGCAGAGTGGTGCAATTGAGCCAAACCGAATTGAGTTTGGGCAAAATTTTCGAGTTCAAACTCAACTAGTCTAAAATTTTAAGTTCCAGCTTGATTTGATTTGATAAGGTTTGAATTGACAAATAAATTGTAAAAAACTACAAGCTCAAGATCGAGTTCAACTCGTGAGCCGGTTTGATTCATTTGCACCCCCAGGCATGCGGGCTTTATTTCCACATACAACGCCAAATATGATTGCTAGTTCCTTTGCCAAATGCTAACCACATTGAAGTATTATCTTAGCTACACATATCAATGGAAGATTTTGCCTCAAAGGAGTCTCAATGAATTAGAGGATTTTATCTTAAAAGGTGCCTTGCTAGGTGAAAAAATGAGGGAAGCATCCATACAAGTCCCATTCCTTTCGTTTCCTCAATATAGGGTGAGATCATATTATCAATTTATATAATAAATATTTAGAGTAATTTTTCAATCACATTTAGTTATTAATTATTAATCATTTAAAAGAATTATTGAATTAATAATTATCATGATAAAACAAGTAGGTGTAAATACAAGTAGTGAAACAGAAATTATTAGTCTTCAATTTCATATAAAAGTCACTCATCATGTAAAACAAAATTTAGCATTCTCGCCAAAAGACTAAACTAAAACCAAATATTGGTTTAATTTAGGACTACTAATTTTTTTTAACAAAAAAAAAAAGGCATCCCAAAATGGTGGACCTATCACCACATATGCATTAATTTCAAAGAAGGGTGTGGGGAAGCAAGTTCCTTTTTTCTTTTATTCTTTTTCCTTTTTTCAGTCCGACCTCTTTTTAAAATCACAGTGGGGTTCCAATAGTTTCCCAAATAAGAAAGGGCCCACGGTAATACCCAATACTTTGCACAACCAATGGAGTATCGCAAAGTGGAAAGAGCGTGCGCGCAATCAACAGTAGTACATCACTAACCACCGAATTAGAGAAAGAGACCCACTCCAGATCCACGACGCTCTCCTCCCTCCAGTTCAACCCAACAAATCCCGACATGCTTTGTCACGCTGACGTCACCCATGCCGTAATTTTAGTTTTCGAATTTTAAAAACTTTTGTTGTGTTAGGGGGGCAGTGTGATGCAACCACTCAAGTCTCAACAAGTGTCACTTAGCTAGCGACTCAATTATTAGAGTGATTAGGTGCACCCTAATGGCTCGCTCGCTTGCCATGATTGTATAATCGTATGGAATAAATTTTTTTAAATAATATTTATCTAAAAGATATAAATTTTTTATATGCAAAATTATTTCTTCCATGACAATAAAATTTCATTTGTAAACATTTTTTTTTGGTAAATTGAAAAGACGAATAATATTTTTTAAATACAAATTTATGCTTACTATAAATTTATTTTGTAAAATTACAAACTAATATCCATAAACATATCAAATACAAAATAGTTTAATTTGTGAAATATGTGTACAATTTTACAAAATTTGAAAGTTAATTACTTTTCAAAATAAAAACCAACTCTTTTTAGGTTATAAAAAATTATAAATTATTTGAGAAAAAAATTTAAAAATGGAGACTTACTCACGACAACACTACATATATCTAGATTTTTTCAATGAAAATAATTCAATTATTAAAATAAAATTGAAGATGAAATTAATGTTTCGCACTTATTATTAGTTATAATTCTATACATCCAAACCACTGAATGCACTAATATTAGAATATTCAAACAAGCAAATAAAGTATTAATATATTTTTTATATGATAAATCATACACTTATCAATCAAATCTAATTCTATCTTGGTAAGCAAACGAGCCCTAAGAAGGACAAAAATAAATATAGTAATGTAACTAATCTCATTAGATGCTACAAAATAATAATAAAATAAATAATTTTATTTAAGTAGTAATAAAATAAATAATATGAAATTTCATCATTTGAAAATAAGGACCAGGGGATAATAATTAGACACGACAAATTTTCCTTCAAAAATCCTATTTTATAGAAAAATGGTGAGAAAAATTTATACCTTATTTATATTTGTTTTCAAATTTATTTTCACTCACTTTTATTATGATAATAAACTATCATCAATTTCTTTTTATTTTCACAAAAATTATAATTTATTTTTATATCAAAATACATTTCTCAATGACTCGTATCTCTTTTCCCAATAACATATATATTTTATCTCTCTATTTTTATTATTACTATCTCTTTTAACCTATAACTTATTAAACTTTATACAATCATTACTTTTCAAACAACATATTTAAATACAAACTCATTTTCAACACACCTCATCTAACTATCTTTTTAAATTTTGAAAATATTAAAAATTAAAATTAAAATGAAAACATATCCAAGCGGCCACTTGAGGACCCGAAAGTCTCACCATATTAATTATTTATAATTAGCATCACTAAAAATCTTAACTGGCAAATGTGACTTTATAATTATCAGAAAAACAATCAAGAATAGGATATTGTTAGGATACGCCAAAATTACAAAATCATCCCTAAACACCTGGTGAACTACGATATCTTTGACCAATATATATTTAATTTGGATCACTTTAGATTTAAGACTAAATCTTGGGGCTAATTTATAAAAATATTTATAAAACTACCGCATTCGTAATGGTGTTGTAAAATTACAGGAAAGCGTTCAGCCACACCTTTACCTATTTTTTCTTTTCTTTTTTTGTTTTTTTGAGAAATTAAGAGGCATGGCATGAATTCAATTTCCCAATTCCCTTCTTCTTCCCCTTTTTTTTTTATTGTTTTTATTATTTTATTTTATTTTATAAAAAATGTTACCTAAAAAAATCAACAAATAATGAAATGAGTTTGAATGATTATGTCAAGTTTGTAATTTATTTTTTATATTCTATGATTTTTCTTTGTATTAAACTTGATAAATAATAAATTTAGTTAAGTATTGAGTGTTATATATTGCACATATCAAATTAAATACATGTACTATTATAAGTCAATACTCTCATTCTCTTAAGATATAGTTAAAATATAAATTAGAATTTTAAAATTATAAATTAATAAAAATAATACATGTTATTAATTATATTTATCAGATATATGTTTTGGCCAAGGTTCTAACACTACAAGCATCATTTCCTGAGTTAATATATTGCATCAATTGAAATAAGTACAAAGTATAGTAAATTTATAGAAACTTGCTTCAATCACTTGTATTTTATAAAATAATACACTTATTTAAAAAATTAAAATTTATACTATATTTTTATGGCTTATTTTTAATATTTAAAAAAATTAATTAATTAAATTTTAAATATAAAATAAAATATTTTATATTAAATTACACACAATATTAAGGCTTATTCATTAGGGCTAATATCAACCTATCAAACATCTTCCAAGAGAAAAAATTCAGCCACCATTAGGGGTGTTCATTAGGTACAAACCAAACATTAAAATTTTGGTACACCAAAACATTATATGAAACTGAATCAAACTATTTGGTTCGACTCGGTTAAAACTGAATTTTTTCGATTTGGTTTGGTTAAAAACCAAAATATCAAATTTTTTAATTTTTAATATTAATATGAATATATTATATTATATTATATTATATATATTAATATAAATGTATATTAAACCAAAATATCAAAAATATTATATTATATATTAATTATTATATATATTAATTAACAATTCGATAATTCAATTTGGCTTAGTTAACTGGTAAAAAAAACTGAAATTGAATTGAATACCAAATTTTTTTAAAAAATAACCGAATACCGAATCAAAAATTTTGATTCGATATTCGGTACAAACTAAATTTTGATTTTAATTCGATTCGATTGATTTGTCAAACTGTGAACACCCCTAGCACCACTAAAAAATTAAAAAAATAAAATAATTAAAAAAATTCCCAAGCCACACCTCTCGGGACTTATTTCAATTGATGTAATATATTAACTCGTGAAAGGATGCTTGTAGTGTTAGAACCTTGGCCAAAACATATATCTGATAAAGATGATTAATAACATGTATTATTTTTATTGATTTGTAATTTTAAAGTTCTAATTTGCATTTTAACTATGTTTTAAGAGAATGAAAGTATTGATTTATAATGGTACATGTATTTAATTTTGATATGTGCAATATATAACACTTAATACTTAACTAAATTTATTATTTATCAAGTTTAATACAAAGAAAAATCATAGAACATAAAAAATAAATTATAAACTTGACATAATCATTCAAACTCATTTCATTATTTATTGATTTTTTTTAAGTAATATTTTTTATAAAACAAAATAACAAAAACAAAAACAACAAAAAAAAAAAAGGAAGAAGAAGGGAATTGGGTAATTGAATTAAGAGGCGTGGCCTCTCTTAATTTCTCAAAAAAAAAAAAGAAAAAATAGTTAAAGGCGAGGCTTACTGTAATTTTGCAAATTTCCTCCTAATACGGTAATTTTATGATTTTTTTTTTTACAATATTTTTATAAATTAGCCCTTAAATCTTGTGGTGCTCCAAAATTACAAAATAATCCCTAAACATCTGGTGAACAACGATATCTTTGACCAATATATATTTAATTTGGATCACTTTAGACTTAAGACCAAATCTTGTGGCGCTCAATCCACAACCAAAACTGTCAATTATTTTGGTGAAAATTGTTACATGACTATAAAATGTCTCCTGCAGATACATCCCATAATTTACTAATCCAATACTCATAGCTTTAAGTTCATTAATCCAAATACAATTAAAAAAAAAAACTAATGCCCGTTTGATTTTGTTTTCAAACACTATTTTCATTTTATTTTGAAAATAAAAATAAAAAGCTATCAACTTTTCTTCTATTTTTACAGATATTTTATTCTTAACACATTTTTCCGAACTCACTCTTACATTCTCTCTTTATTTACATATTTTATTTTCTCTTGATCTTGTATACACGATTTTTAATACAAAAATATAATAATATTCAAATAGAATTTATTTTCAACCTTACATAATTATTTTATTTTAAACAAAATATCAAAACAGCATTTTGTTTTCAAAATCACACTTATAACTAATTTTTTATTATTTTTTTCATTAAAAAATAAAAATATCTCCATAAAACAAAATCAAATGGCCTCTAATATTAATTACCGACATTATTACAACTTCGTTGTAACTTACATCCTCAGTGGCTAACATATGCTGCTTAAAACTATGTGGGCTTTCCTTTTGAGAAAGGTCACTTCATTTAGTCAAAAGTAACGACATATCCTTGCAAGCCAATGAGTTCACTTGAGTGGCTTATGGAGCTTTACCCAAATAAATATTCCTTTTTCTAGCTTGAAGGTGTCAATGTCATTAACCCTAAGCAGATGACATTAGACCACCCTTAATTATTGATTATTGATTGAAAAAGATATATATATATATATATATATGCAATTTAATAGCCCCCAAACCAATCCCTTGTTAATCATACAATTTCTAGCATCAACTTCATATGTTAAAAGTTATATTCTCTTACTCGAATGGTATCTTAGTACTAAAATTCTTATCTAGACCTTAATTTAACTAAATTTAGGTTGTGATGATTGATTCTTTATTTGTCATGTAATTAGTTTAGTTCTTGTGCTTGAAGAAAAGTACATACCAATAAATGAAAAATATAATAATTACACCCATCGAATAATTAATTGCGTTCGCTCAAATCAATTTAAATTAGAATTTATCTCTTTGTGTGTGTATCTTCTTTCTTTCAAAGTTTACTAGACTATGTGTGGCAACTAGATCTTCACATTGATGGGTTTAAATAAAAAGTTGATTAGATAATGTTATTAATAGGATTAAGAGAATGTTTGGCTTTTGGCAAAATGCAATCAAATGTATGGATTACTTTTTTTCCAAAACAATAAATACTAATTCTCAAAATACCCCTTCATATCGATTGACTTATTTCTAAAAACTCCATATACATACATATAAATATCATAATATTTTATCATTATTTTTACAATTAAAAAGGCATATCCAATCATCACATATATTATATATTTTATTATTATTTTTACAATAAAAAATATTATTCAATTTCATTTTCACCCAAAAATTCAAACAAAAAAGCATTAATTTTATTGTTACAGTAAAAAATGTCCTATCCTAAAGTATAAACAAATATATATCACATTTTTCAATCTCACTCCTAAAACTCATTTTTCTAAAATATACAATTCAAAATATATAATTTATATTCAAATATTACCACAAAAATTATCCGTCCAAAAATGCCACGCTGACTTGTCTGTCTGTGACATGCACTCTCGCTATCCTATTATGCATGCTGAAGTTATTTCACCAAATAAAACAAAAACCAGAGGGATCCATCCAGTGGAATCGGACGCCGTGCAAATCAGGCAATCCTGGAACAGTGCAATATATGCATGTTTGTAATCTAATGTGATGTAGACTCTTGGTTTTGTCCTTTCACAATCTCATACTTAATTTGCTTGGCAGTTAAGGATTAGATTTACGTTGATTGGTTGTAAATATGAATATCAGGTGGTGATGATCATTAATTAAGGTCCAAGTTTGATGAACAACTGGTTTCAAAAATGAATACATAAGGTGGTGATTTTCATTAACAAAGGTCCAGGTTTGATGAACAACTTCAGAAAAAGTTGTTGGGGAATGGATTTGGCCCTAATGCACGGTCAATAATAAATATTTGAAGTACAGAATATTATGAAAAAAATAACCTAACAATATTTGGTAGCCTAATATTGAGAACGAGTGGTTATGAGATCATGTTGAGAAATAAACCTTAAATCTAACTCACCCCAAAAGTTAGTTCAAAAGGTGAGAATTGTCAAATGTTATATATAGAGATCACTACTTACTTATTTCATCGATATGAAATTATAATAAAAGTACAGCATGAGCCAATTATATAATGAAAAGAAAAAATTAAGTCATAATTACAAATACAATGAACCTAGGCGAATTAGACATACTTTAAGAAAAAGCTACAAAATTTGGATAATGCTAATGTGTTTCTTTGGTGGGAGAATTAGGAATTATTTTTTGGATTATGGGAAACACCTTTTCGGACAAGGGCAATGTTAATGTTAAAAAAGTGAAATAATCATCCAGATAGTTTGATGTTGGTGTATTTTAAGAAATTCCGGGATTGGATGGTTCTGGTGGCAACAAGATATATAAGGGTGTGATGTGGTAATTTTCGGCACACAATAAATTAATACAATACGAATCAATACTGTATTATTGAATTTATGTTGGGTTTAATGAATTGGATCAAAATTGAGTTGACCCAATAAGAAATTTGAAAGTTTAGGTGGGTTTTGATTGAGTTTTAACTTACACGACAAAAATGATATACTATCACGTAATCTATCAACACGATTCAATCCACTTCAGCACGAAACATGATAATTATATTATTTACTAATTTATTTATATTATAGTAACCATGTCAGTTTTTTTAGTCTACTTAGGGGCTGTTGGGTTTTATTTTCATTTCCATTTTTAATTTTCAGCATTTCTAAATTGATGAAAGTTAGCTACGTGATGAGATGTGAAAATAAAAATGTTTTTAGATAAAATATTTAGAAATGTAATGATTATATTGGTTCTAATAGGTTGTGAGTGGAGAGAAATAGAAATAATGGAATAGGGAGAGAAAATATATAGGTTATTGAAAAATATGTTTTAAAAATAAAAATAATATAAAGTAAAAATATGTAAAAAGTGATAATTTTCATTTCTGAAATAAAAAAAAAATTTGAAAAGGTGAATTGGAAATGAAACCAAACAGCCTGTTAGTTTCATTTCTTTTTTGCTTCACAAATCCTTCAATATAGTAAAGTGAAATTTGAACTTTGAAAAATTGTGCTGAAATGGCTGTGATTGTGGCTGAAAGTTGGACTTTGGCTGTGATGCTGCAAAGAGCGTGATGGTCCGAAAGTCCGGTGGATTGAGATGATATTGGGCTTGAGATCTGCAACAAGAACAAACGTGAACTAGCCAGAGTTGCCCCGGCGAAGGCTCTCCGACGCTCAAGTTAGGTTTCCGGTGGGATGGAGAGTGTATAGAGAGTATGTAGTAAAGCAGTAAAGTGGCAATACCTTGAGCGTGGTGGTGTTGGCCTCATTTATAATCTGATAATGATGCGAATTTATTCAAATGCCCTTGTCAGGTACATTTGGGCTTTTCTCATAGCCAGGGTAAGATAGTCATTTCTGTCCAGATCTCCGGGCTGAGCCACGTGGCGCGATCTCCTGTTTTCCTGGGCAATACCAATAGTGGGAACGGCCTCTGCCAGAGTTGTTGGCAGAGTTGTCAGGGTTGGTGGTAGCGGTTACATCCGTATGTAGTAGTCATATCTGCCGCCACGCATAATCATTGCGTAAAAGTTCAACTTGTCCCCTCTGCAAC